>JAFEMH010001505.1:215000-463443 GCA_022495995.1 Adenophora triphylla var. japonica
AACAAATGAAAGTATATAGAAGAAAAGTCAAAAGAGGGACGGACTACCCTATATTTATTTTTTATTTCTTTTAAAATTTTTTATTGACTAGAAAACAATATTTTAGCCTTTGTTAATCAGTGGTTTTTTTTAGAAAAAGTTATAGAAAAAAAGATAGAAAAAAACTAAACAAATGAAAGTATATAGAAGAAAAGTCAAAAGAGGGACGGACTACCCTATATTTATTTTTTATTTTTTTAAAAATTTTTTATTGACTAGAAAACAATATTTTAGCCTTTGTTAATCAGTGGTTTTTTTTAGAAAAAATTATAGAAAAAAAGATAGAAAAAAACTAATCAAATGAAAGTATATAGAAGAAAAGTCAAAAGAGGGACGGACTACCCTATATTTATTTTTTATTTTTGTTAGTCAAATATATGCTTAGGTTTAGAATTGCTTAAACCCAATCACAACAAGCATTAATGTGGACCCCTAATTTTAATTAGACCCAATATAATTTTTTCTATGTATGATAGGTTCCCTTAATGCTAGTGCCAGTGTTTTTATTTCATGTAATTTTCTCAAGACCTTGAAGACTTGAAGGTGTGAAGATTTGCTCCCATGATATTTTCTGTGAGCTACTCGGTTTGCCACCCTAATCGGTTAAATTCCTAACCGCTATGTCAACCTAACCGGTCGCCTATCTAGCCGATGTAACCTTCACAGGTTGCATCCTATCCTTTGCCGTTTAAGGCTTCCTCCGCAAGCTTTCCTCAGCCTAGCCTAACCGAAGCATTTATTGCTCCCAACTACCCAGCAATCCCTTTAGCTAAAGTTGGTAAGGCAAGCATGCTGAATAGACGCTGAAGTGACATTCCTGCTACTGCCGAAGCTCAAAATAGATTGTCAAAATGACCAGTACTCACATCCTTTCAACCACTCAAGGAAAAATCTTCTCTCTCCTATCTCAGGCATTTAATGCAAAGATCCTTCAATTCAAAGGCATGCCTGATCAAGTCATCATTGCAACCTCTTCAAAGATAACGGCTCCTTTTCAAAGTTCTCTATAAATAGCTTCCCTGGAGCATTGAAGAAGGTGGGTGCATTTATGATTCTTGAGAGTGAGTTGCTCTGAACTACCATCCTGAAAAATCCATAGTTCAAGGCATTCAAGTCAGTCCTCTTATTCACTAGACATCTCTGTTAGGACTTATACACTGTGCACCTCAATCAATAGTGTAGTGTTCCTTCATTAGATTACATTTGGAACACATTGATTGATTCAAACACAACACCCTAGAGAAATCAGCTCAACTTGTGAGCACATCTCTAGAAAACACCAGGTCTTTATTGTAGCACGATCCGTTAGTGGTCACCTTTAGTTTGGCAGCCTTCAATCATTGGCTTGCAACTTGTAATAGGTAGATACCATTAATATAGTAGTGCACTTTCACAAATCCAAGTTCAGACCAAACTTGGTAGAGGACGTAGCAGTTATTTAACACTGTGAACCTCTTCAAACACTGTGTCATTCTTACGTGTGTTTGTTTATTTTCGTGTTGTTGTAATCGGTTGACATTCTCTCAACTGGTCACAACCTATTGACTCAACCTACTGCTCAACTTGTTTGTCTTACTTGGAAATATAATTTGTCATGTTTGCATAAGGATTTTTAATGGACTGCTTTTGAAAACTCTACCTAACCTGTTGAAAACCTAGCCTAACCTTTATTCCGCTGTGCAAAAACTAATCTAACGGTTAGCAAGTGTGTTTCCTTCAACCTTTTACTAAGACTAAGAGTTTTTAAGTAAAAGTTTTAATCGTGCTATTCACCCCCCTCTAGCCTCGTTTCCTACCATTCGAGACCTAACAATTGGTATCGTAGCGACAATTTTCGAAAATCATTTTTCCAAGCTTAACCGCTTGAATTGCCAATTCCAAAATGGCGGGAAAAATTATGCAAACATACAACTTGACATCCGTTCCCATGTTGAACGATAATGAATTTCCAGTATGGAAAAACAGAATCATGCGGTACTTGGATTCAATAGATGATAGGTTAACCACTGTAGTCAGAGATGGTCCAATGACACCCCTGAAAATCAATCTTGCAACAAGAGCACCCAAAACTCCTCTCATGGATCATGCAGATAGAGAGTCTGAACAAGACTTTGAGGTTTATGAAACTTATGTGCCAAAACCTCGTGAAGAATGGACTGAGGATGACAAACTTTGTGATTCCTTAGACCGAAAAGCATTGCACATAATAACCTCAGGACTTGATGACAGACTGTACAAACAAGTACAATGCTATGAGACCGCTCAACAAGTATGGCAAAGTCTTCTCAGATACTTTGAAGGAGATCAAGTGGCCAAGGACAACAGACTCTACAAAAGCGTTGCTGAGTTTGAGTCCTTCAAGAAGAATCCAAATGAGACAATGAAGGAAACGTACGACCGATTCTGCGAGGTGAGTAACTCTTGTGCATCTTTAGGTAGAGTCTATACCATGAAAGACCTAAACATGAGATTCCTCAATTCTCTTGGAGACTTGTGGCATGTGAAGGTTGCTATTTTGAAAGAATGCCGTGATTTGAATACTACTCATATCCAGAACATTGTGTCTACTTTGTTTCTATATGAGGAAGAGCTCAACCGGCTGAGTGGAGTTCAAAAACAATTTAAAAATCTATCTCTGCCAGCTCAGACCGAGATCTTCCCTGGTTCTTCTATGCTTACCAGCCAAATTACCACCAATGATTCTCCCTCAACATCTCAGCCTCAACCAACTCTATCCAATACCTCCTCTATCACACCTCTTGAGGTAGAGGATGAATTTGCTGCATTTGCCAGAAACTACAAAAAATTTAAGGATTTTAAGAAATCCCACAGCAAATCATTTCAACCCAAAGCCTCATCCTTCCATAGATCTGGGAATTTCCAAAAGAAAGGCCAAACCTCAACCTCAACCGATGGAAAGAATGCCCAAGGTGAGCTTGTGTGTTACAATTGTAGAAAACCCGGCCATTTTGCATCCAAATGCCCTCAACCTAAATATGAATTTTTGAGGAAGAAACCATTCAAGAAATTCCCTAGATCTAAATCTAAGAGTTTAGTTGCCGAGGATGGAACTGAAAAAGCTATGCCGCCCTGGGTTTGAGACCGACTCTGAGAATGAAGATGCTGACTATGCTGACTCAGATGAAGATGCTGATGTCAGTTTTGTTGCTATGGATGGAACCTATGAAAAACCCATCTCCCTGCAAAAACCTATTTTTAGACACCCCAATTCTAATGAAAAATCATCCTATGTTGATCAGACTCCGCCTATGAGATCTCCCTTGACATTCTTTGATGAACCCATTTCTACTCCCAAGGCAGATGCAGGTAACCCCTATAATTTCAAAATTCAAAACATAGGTGGATCCCTTTATGGTCAGTCTAAAACCTTGCCCACTCTCAGACCGCTGATGCAACCAATCCAACCGACCTATCATGCTCAAGCCTTGCCGATTGCTTCCTATCAACCGATGCTTGAGACCCGACCGATTCACTTAAAGCCTCTAACCGAACCTAGCCCACAACCGATATCTTCACTACCAAATTTTGATCCCAATTTTGAACCATCATCCTCTTCCTCTCAAATTTACCGTTGACCCTATGCCCAATATGTCAAAGTCTGAAATGGCAGAGGTGATGAATGAGCTCTTCTCCGATTTTGAAAAATTAAATGAAGCTCACAAAATCATGGTTGATAATTTTAAAGTGATCACTACTGAAAATGATTCTTTGAAAGCTGAAATAAAAACTTTGAAAGAAATTAAGCTAGAGTCAGATCAGTTGAAGAAGGACAATCAAGAACTCACTGAGAGACTAAACATTTCTGTTTGTCAAATTGCTGATCTTGTGTCAAGAAATAACTCTCTTTGTAAAACCATTGACACGTTTTCAAAATCACGAACCGCCGTGGAGACCATCATTCAAGATCGGTTATCTCCTAACCGAGATGTAACTACCGGTATAAGTTTTAACTCCAAAGAAGTGATGACATTGACAGCAAAGACAAACCAGTTAAGGAGTCTGTCTCTGAGAACTTGATAGGCAAATTTGATGATGCTCAATCCAAAATGATTAAGAAGGAGTTAACCAAACCTTTCAAATCTGTCCCTCACACCTATCCTAATGGACGGGTACAGATGAAAGCCTATCTCGAGCAAAAACAAATCTCAATGGACCGAGGTAGCCGATCCCGAGTTAGGACAATATGTTCCACTCGGTGATGGCAAAAGCAAAGGTGGAATTAAAATTGTTGATAGTGTTGCAGTCGTGAATCCTCAACCGGTAAGGTAACCGACATCGGTAAGTGGTATGACCGGTCTATCAACCGTCATCGGTCACCCAACCGGTAAAGGCAACCCAACCGGTAAAGGCATTCCTAAACCGATGCAACAGTTAACAAAGGTAATTCCATCACCTTCGTCCCCAAAGGATCTGTCTTCGCTCAATCGCTAATCCTCTCAAGCATTGGCAAAATTGAACATCAATTCATCTAAGCCTCCTCACCATCTTCTAATAAATGTGTAAACTGTGGTTTTATTGGTCACAAGGCTTATGAATGCCTCTTGAAGCACCTATCTGGACCCACCGAGTCTAAAGGCTCGTGTGGTGGTCAGGTATGGCTGCCAAAGAGGAACTAACTCTTTGGACCCAAAAGAATAAGGGGGACCATAAGCTTACTATTTTATTTTAGGAATGCTTAATGGCCTCAACCGATGCCGGTAAGGATGTTTGGATTATGGACAGTGGATGCTCTAGGCATATGATCGGGTCATGCCGATCTCCTAACCGATCCGGAAGAAGCATCTGGTCCTCCAGCTTGTCTTTGGTGACAACGCAAAGGGTAAAATTATCTGGCCGAGGATCCATCAAAAGAGGTACAAGAATTGTACGTAAGGTATCTTTGGTGGATGGTCTAACACACAACCTTCTCTCTATTTCTCAATTTTGTGACAAAGGTATGCATTGTGTTTTCAATTCTTCCAACTGCTATGTGAAAAACATTGCTACAGGTGAAATTCTTCTCACTTGATATCGGAAAGGTAACGTATATGCTATAGATTTAAATAATGTTTCAAATGTTACTAATGTTTGTTTTGTAGCTAAGAACATCAGCGAGAATTCCTGGCTATGGCACAAGAGACTCGCCACCCGAACTTCAAATATCTATCCAAGCCGGCCAATAAAAATCTTGTCGCCGGCTTACCTCAGTGTCTGGCGATCATGGAAGGAAATGTAGAGCCCGGCCAATTGGGAAAACAACATAAAGAATCTTTCCACAAAGAAGCTCCCGCATGTCCACTTCTAGGTGCCTCCATTTGCTACATATGGATCTGTTTGGCCCCACAACTACGCGCTTTGGGGGTAGCAGATATGCCTTGGTTGTTGTAGACGATTTCTCAAGATATACCCGGGTAGAGATGTTTGCTTCAAAAGATGATACATATGAAGTTGCTACCAGATTATTCCGTCTACTTCAAACCCAAAAGAATGTGATATCATCAAGCATGAGATCGCATAATGGAACAGAGTTCAAAAATCTTGGGATCGCTCGATCTTTGTGATGATCACGGAATAGACCATAATTTCTCATTTCTTTGGTACACCGCAACAAAATGGTGTAGTTGAGAGAAAGAACAGACATTGATCGAAGCCGGAAAAACAATGATATCCGAAGCTAGGCTCCCCAAGTATTTTTGGGCCGAAGCTATACACACAGCCTTGCTTCACCTGCAATAGATCTTTGGTCAACAAGTTTCACAACAAGACCCCTTATGAGCTGTGGCGTGGCAGAATCCCCAATATTAGTTATTTCAAGATCTTCGGCTGCAAATGCTATGTTCTTTACAACGGTAAAGAACGCCGAGGTAAATTTGATGAAAAAGCTGATGAAGGCATTTTTGTGGGATACGCCAAGCACAAGAAGGCATTTAGAGTTTTTAATAAACGGTTGTTGAAAATTGTTGAATCTGTTCATGTTACTTTTGATGAATTTGATTTGCTAGAGTCTGACAAGGCTCCAAATTGTACTGATAGTTCTGGTGTTTTTGAGACAGGTGAAACAGATAATCAAAACTCTAATCAATCCACCAGCATCAACGCAAATCAGTCTCCAGCTCAACCGTCAGCTTCTAGTGGTGTAACCTATAGAGACCTAGTTGATGACTCCTTCTTTCCTCAATCGGTTAGGCAATCAATTAGTCAAACTCAGCCAGCCGATCCCTTACCAACTAGTCCTCATATTACAACTCCCAATTCATCACCTGAAGCTGAACCAATTTCACCCACCAACTTACCATTTTCATCTCCAATTACCGATCACCATCATCAGTCACCCTCACCTAACCGATCACCTCAACCGGTCTCCTCTCCCTCAACCGATTCCTCTCCTCCCATAGAAACCTTAAGACAGGAATCGGTCAGGCAAGACCTACCTAGGGAAGTGAGATCAGTTAGAAATCATCCTTTAGAAAATGTTATTGGTGATATCTTTGGACCTAGATTGACTAGAGGCCAATTAAGAAACTTAGAAGAACAACATGGTTTATTTTCCTCTGCTATGGTCTCCAACATAGAACCAAAGAAGACTGATGAAGCACTTGATGACCCCAGCTGGGTAGAAGCTATGCAAGAAGAGCTTAACTAGTTTGATAGATGCAAAGTTTGGGAATTAGTGCCTAGACCTAGTGATCAAACAGTGATTGGAACGAAATGGGTTTATAGAAATAAATTGGATGAGTCTGGAAAAATTATAAGAAATAAAGCCAGATTAGTGGCAAAAGGATATAGACAGGAGGAAGGAATAGACTATGATGAGACTTTTGCTCCCGTAGCTAGATTAGAAGCCATTAGGTTATTTCTTGCCTATGCAGCCTACAAAGAATTTAAGCTATATCAAATGGACGTGAAAAGTGCCTTTCTCAATGGTGAACTTCAAGAGCTTGTTTATGTAGATCAACCTCCCGGTTTTGAAGATCCTAAGAAGCCTAATCATGTCTACAAATTGAATAAAGCTTTGTACGGCCTCAAGCAAGCACCTCGAGCATGGTATGAAACTCTCTCCAAATTCCTACTTAGTGAGAAGTTCGAGCGAGGTAAAATCGACACCACTTTATTTATTGCAAAGCATAATGGTCATTCATTGTTAGTTCAAATATATGTTGATGACATAATTTTTGGATCTACTAACGAAAAATTATGCAAGAGATTTGAGAAACTTATGCAGATCAAATTTGAGATGAGCATGATGGGTGAGCTAACCTTTTTCCTTGGACTTCAAGTCAAGCAAACCCAAGAAGGTATTTTCATCAATCAAGCCAAATATACCAAAGATCTTATCAAGAAATTTGGACTTGATTCCGCTCATCCTCAAAGCACTCCCATGGCCACAAATGTACACTTAGACAAAGACGAATCCGGTAAGAAAGTAGATATGACACTCTACCGAGGTATGATAGGTTCTCTACTCTACTTAACCGCGAGTAGGCCAGATATCATGTTTGCCGTATGTGTATGTGCTAGATTTCAAGCTGACCCTAGAGAATCTCATTTGCAAGCTGTCAAAAGAATCATCAGATATCTTGTGGGAACTGCTAACTTAGGTTTGTGGTATCCGAAAGATTCATCGTTTACACTAATTGGTTATTCGAGATGCTTGATTTTGCGGCTTGTAGGGTCACCGGGGAAAAGTACTAGTGGAACTTGTCAATTTCTAGGTAACCGGTTGGTTTCACTGGTCGTGCAAGAAAACAGGCATCAATTTCCACTTCTACGGCGAAGGCCGAGTACATAGCCATTGGAAGTTCTTTGTTCACAAATTCTATGGATGAAGCAACAATGGTGGACTATGAAATCCCTCAAGAAGTATGTCCTATTTATTGTGATAATACCTCGGCCATATCGAGTCTCCAACAATCTGTGATGCATTCAAAGACCAAGCACATAGACATCAAATATTACTTCCTCAAGGATCACGTTGAAAAGGGTAACATTGTTCTTTTAAAAGTCCATACGATTATCAACTAGGCGATATTTTGACAAAACCATTGGACATTAAAAGATTTGAATTCCTTAGAGGAGAACTAGGCATGATTGATATTCGTTAATTTATTGTGCTAACCTTGCTGTCTGTAAAAGCTCTCAACCGATCATGGTGATGCCTCATTTGCTTATGCTCAACCGATGCTCTTGTCCTACTCTCAACCGGTATGAAAGATATCCTAACCGATTAAAAGCATACCCTAACCGATGGTCCCTAACCGATGCAAAAGCCTTCTATCCTAACCGACCAATTTTCTTTGTCTAACCGATCATATCCTGACCGGTCAAGCCTAATGTGGTGACGTCAGCTCAACCGATTGATCATCACCTAGCCGACAAGTCCCATCAATCCTATCAGCCGTCTACCGCCTTTCCCTATACTGACAAAGCATCATTGATGTTCCCCACTCCCTCCTACTACCGTCCTTTTTGTACTTGATGATTGGTCAAATTTAAAATTTTGTGACCAAAAAGGTAACTTCTGTATCATTCCAGTTTATCAAAAGGTTATCTTTTTGTCATTATTGCATTATGGTTTAAGCTACTTTGCACACACGTATCTAGTTTTTATCCCACATATTTAAAATCGTGTTCAATATCTTTTTAAATATCTGTGCCATGCAGTTGAAACGTTTTCTTTATTACAAGAAACCTCTCCGTCTTCTATCTCTCTCTTCTATATAAGGAAATACAATACTTCATTCAAACTTTCCGATTTCCTCTCACTCTGCAAAAGCTTTGAACTTTCAAGAACTCAAAATCCATTCTCTCTTTGTTCTTCGAACTCTAATCCTTTCTGGTAAAGTTTTTTTTAAATACTCAAATTCTTTTAACTTGAAGAACTAGAACTATTTTCAAAATCATAACCCCACTTACATTGTTTTCTTTTGAAATATGTTCTAACTTAGAATGTTTTTGATTCCTAAATCTTTTGACAGATGACTCCCAAACCGACTAAGAAAGACATTTTCGGAGGTTACATTCTACCAAGCTTCTTCGAATCTGAAGAAGGGAAGACCCTCCAAGCCATGCTAGTTGCTTCCGGGTTGTTGCCGTTCTTGATGCCAGAGGGGAATGATGATATTCTGTATGAGCTTGTCAATGAGTTCTTCAACAATGGAGTAGTTGATGATAATCCCAAGCCCGGTGTTGTTTCTCACATTACTTCTTACTTTGTTGGTGGTTTTACGTAGATTTCTCCCCATCCTCCATGGCCGAAGCGTTCCCTACTCTTCCCTCAACGGGTTCCTCTTCTGTCACGTCGAAGGATATGGAAGCCGCCTGGGCCACCGTCCGTGGAACCGATCCATTCGTGGCCAGGTGAAGGGAACAAGAAAGCTGATTTGGACGCTGTTCACTATGCCCTAACTGAAGTCATTGACCGATGTGTGATTTGCCGATCTGGCTCTCATCATTGTATCACCATGATACAATGGGAAGCCATGGCTGCCGTTATGCTTCAAAGGAGATTCAACTGGTGCTCCTTCATCTATCGTGTTATCCTCATTGCATTCAAGAAATTCCAAAAGGAGAAGCCCTTGTCCAGATCTAACAAGGCCAAGCCCATTCATTATCTCTTAATGAGTAGAATCCTCATGAGAATTCCTTCTATCTTTACCATTTTTGGTGGTCAGCCTTCTGTTCCTAAGTCCTTTGTCAAAGCTTTCGACAAGGCCGATCAAGCAAGGATTCTTAGAGAAGCCAAACCGATGGCCCCCATTGCTGCTCCAACCGAAGCCCAACCGGCTAAGAAGACCTCTCAACCGAAGAAGAAGCAGACAACCGATATCCCCAAACCGGTCTCTCAACCTCGGCCTTCTCAACCGATCCCTTCTCAGGCTAAAAGAAAATCCCTGAACACGATCTTGAAGGCAGGAGAACCCATCTCCTTTGTTATCCGACCTAAAAAGTACGCTAGAAAATCCTCCAAACCGGTCACTCCTCCTCCGGCCACTTCAAAATCAAAGCCCAATCCCAAAAACTCCTTCCCCGAATAGCCAAGGAAAATGCGAAAGGAGAAAGAGAATTGAAGCGATATTTCTTCATTCATACCCTTTATCCCCAAACGTTTACTTAGCCATGACACCTTGACCAGATGACATACCTATCACCGGTCACGCCTCTAATCCCTCTTACCGGCGATGCCAACCGATCGAAATCCTACCTTCCACATTTTCCATAACAATCCATGGGCTATCAACCCTCGGTCTGCTCCCTCTCCTAGTTGGGTTTATCCTATTGATCATTTGCCGCCGTTTATTCGGAAGTTGCTTCAATTCCATGAAATCAACAAGTCTTCGTGCCAGTGGCAACATCCAAGACTATATTGATTTTGGAAACCGAGCATATCGAGAAGGGCGTGTACTTCGGCGGACCTTGCCGACTCGAAATTTTGATCTTTCCGCTTCTAGGCGCAGTCTTATCAAGAGGTATACAACAAATTTTTTGATCGGCTTCCCCTCAAATGGAATCTTTGTTTTCTTAGCTCAAGATAGAATGAGGCGGGACATGATGGTCCAAGTGTATGGGGCGACTTTGCTATTCTCTATGGGTGAAGATACCTTGATTGAGACGGATCTTTACCGATGCAGGAGATATGAAATGGATATGGATACTCTTCCAAACTTTGACTACGAACCGGTTTGCCTTGGCCCTAGAAAGAATCAGCGATCGAAATGTGATGGATTTGTTGGATAATTTCTTGGATTTGGACAATGAATTCAAGGCGGTGGAAATATTTCCTTAGCCGATTTCTTTTACGCAGGTTCGATCCACCTCCACCAAATGGCCTACGGTTGCTTGATGAAGAGATTGATGCTATGTTTGAAGATGAGAAGGAAGAAAAAGAAAAATGCGAAGAGGTTGTTGAATCCATTTCCGGTTCAAGTTCGATAATGATGATGATGAGGACAAACTGGCCCGGATGGAGAGCTCGAATCAAGCTTTCACCACTCCCCAACCGATGGCAACGGTTAGAAGCTTGGGAGGAGGCATTGCGATACGTCACCGGTTACCCCTTTGGGAGGAGGCTCTCCGAGCATCCCGGCCTCTACTCAACCGATGATGCCTCCACCGGTTTCAATCCCTCCAACCGTTGTATCTTACGAACCGGTTAAAGCTTCTCAACCGATTGATCTGATGATGTCCTTCTGACAAGTTTGTGGTACATTAGTCTATTTGATGTAGAGGAAAAACGACTACAAGACCGAGCCGATGCTCTTGCCATGCTCGAAGCTCTTCAAGCTTCAATTCTTGACGATCAGTAAGAGAAATTCGATCTATGCTTTCTAGCCCTCCAAGAGTTGAGGAGGAGACTCGGTCCGTACCTCCATCTTACGCTATTCCTACTTCGATGCTCTTGATGGAGATTCGATTTCTTTGTGGAAGAAATTTCGGATGAAGAAGAATTTGATATCTTGGATCCTGCTATCCCACCGAGCTTATCTTGATCCTTGCGTTCTTCAAAAGACATCTTCTCTCCCTTGAACTATTACACAACCGGATCTTCCATTCCTCGATCCCCTCATGGTATTCCACTCTTTGAACCCCATGAGAAGATTTCTAGCCGTCTTGAGTATAAGTTGGTTTCGATCCTCCTCCATTTTCCCATGAACTCAAAAGTTGAAAGAAAAAGAGGTTAATGTCCCTTTCTACTGTCCAGAACCGTTGGCCCTGGAGAAACAAGTTCCAAAGCCCGAAACCGGTTGCACTCAAACTTCGTCTTCGGTTTCCTCCACCCGAGGTCAATCGGTCAAGCCCTCCAAAACCGATCAACAATTGATCACCAAATTCCCTTCAAAGCGAGAAACCGACAGTCTCTCCTTCCCAATCTCAAAGACTTCGCCACATAAGAATTCAAGGTGGAGTGGCTCAACCTGCCTCTGGACCGGATGAATGCACATTTTCCTCTCCCAACATTTTCATGCGTTATCTTTCGGTCAACAACCATATTATTCAGGTTTTGGAGCTACGTATTGTGAGATGGTGCTACGAGGTTACCCACAGAGTTGGGTTAATGCCAAATGTGCCTCAGCTTTCTATTTTGAGAAATGGCAATCCTAGGCCATGGAGCAACATTCGGCAATCATCCCTTCTACTCCTAGCTCTCAGGGTTATTCCTTTGATTCGATCAAAGCAACATGCTTTAGCATTGGCTCCTACTGCTGCAGATCTTATTGCCTCCGCATTTGATGAAGCCCATGATGTTCAGAATGCTATTACTCTCAGCCTTGAGTCTGACTCCCTATTCTCTTCTGATCCCATTGATTTCCTTGTGTTCAGTCCCTCTATTGCTTCTTCAATATCTGTTGATGAGGAGATTACTTTTTCTCCAACCGGTCAAGTCTCTAGGATCGGTCCAGTTCATGTCAGTGATCCAACCGATTCTTCAATCAATGCTTCTACCGGTTCTCCAACTCCATCTCTTACCGGTCGCTCTATTCCCCTCTCTGCACATTTAACTGAGAAGCCTCCTGTCGTTCCTCTTTCTCCACCAAATCCTTCCCTTGCCATTCAAGTGTTCATCCCACAACCGGTTCAAGCCTTAACAATTGTTACTACTCCTCCAACTGATCCTCCAACTATATCGGTTAGCTCTTCAACCGATGGCTCTTCAACCGACAATGATGCTGATCCGTCCCCTGATGCTCCTCAACCAGCTCCTGAAGATGAACTCAACCGTCCTGTTGTTGTTCGTGATCTTTGTGAACTTTATGATGCCCTGGTTGCGAGTATGGTTAAGTCCAATCAGGAGGAGGAAGAAAAGAGGCTAGACAGAATGGAGCACGGTTATGCAAAGGACCTAGCTAACTATGTGGCCGATTTGTTTGATAAAGATGCCAAGATAACTGATCTTTCCACTCGGCTAGGTGCCTTGACCCGGTTGAACAAGGAACTCTGAACACTTTGCCAAGGATGCCCAAACCGATCTCGAAGCTTGCAACCGAAGAAATCAAGAAAGGCTGAATCGAAGCTAGCCGATCAAGCCTCATTATTCGAGAAAGACCAACACTTGAGAGGATCAAGCTTAAGGCGAAAATGAAGTCCTAAAGAAGATGCTAGGCGGCCGTGATGCGAGAGAAGTACGCTAGGAAGAAAAGGAAGAGAGATGAAAAGGAAGCCGAAGTCGGCCAAGAAATCTCGCACTCAACCTGGCCAGTCCATCGGCTACCCCTCCTTCAGACCCCAAGGATTTTCCTCCAACCGATGATCCTGCTGCCCCAGTCTAGAATGTAACCGATGAGGAACTTGTCTTTCCATCTTTTGCTTAACCAGTTGAAGACCTATCAATGAGATTTCCTTAACCTCAAACTCTGTTGTTTTAAATGACTTGTCTTTCCTTATTCTCTTTTGATTATTTTTGAATGTTCAAAATATTCTAACTATTTCATTTTGCAGGTTTACTCATTCAAAAATATTTCACTTTATCCTGTTTTAAATTTCTAAGCTTTCAATCTTTCTGTAAGCTTTCTTAGGTTACATCTATGATGTTACTTGACTTAGGGAATGACACATCTAAAAGATAAATATTTAGTCATTCTTTTACTAAGTCAAAGATGATGCTAACCTAGGGTGATTGGACTTAAGCAATTAGGAGGAGATTGTTAGTCAAATATATGCTTAGGTTTAGAATTGCTTAAACCCAATCACAACAAGCATTAATGTGGACCCCTAATTTTAATTAGACCCAATAGAATTTTTTCTATGTATGATAGGTTCCCTTAATGCTAGTGCCAGTGTTTTTATTTCATGTAATTTTCTCAAGACCTTGAAGACTTGAAGGTGTGAAGATTTGCTCCCATGATATTTTACGTGAGCTACTCGGTTTGCCACCTAACTTAGGTTAAATTCCTAACCGCTATGTCAACCTAACCGGTCGCCTATCTAGCCGATGTAACCTTCACAGGTTGCATCCTATCCTTTGCCGTTTAAGGCTTCCTCAGCAAGCTTTCCTCAGCCTAGCCTAACCGAAGCATTTATTGCTCCCAACTACCCAGCAATCCCTTTAGCTAAAGTTGGTAAGGCAAGCATGCTTTGAATAGACGGCGAAGTGACATTCTGCGGGCATCGGAAGCTCAAAATAGATTGTCAAAATGACCGGTACTCACATCCTTTCAACCACTCAAGGAAAAATCTTCTCTCTCCTATCTCGGGCATTTAATGCAAAGATCCTTCAATTCAAAGGCATGCACGATCAAGTCATCATTGCAACCTCTTCAAAGATAACGGCTCCTTTTCAAAGTTCTCTATAAATAGCTTCCTGGAGCATTGAAGAAGGTGGGTGCATTTATGATTCTTGAGAGTGAGTTGCTCACGAACTACCATCCTGAAAAATCCATAGTTCAAGGCATTCAAGTCGGTCCTCTTATTCACTAGACATCTCTGTTAGGACTTATACCTTTGTGCACCTCAATCAATAGTGTAGTGTTCCTTCATTAGATTACATTTGGAACACATTGATTGATTCACACACAACACCCTAGAGAAATCGGCTCAACTTGTGAGCACATCTCTAGAAAACACCAGTCTTTATTGTAGCACGATCCGTTAGTGGTCACCTTTAGTTTGGCGACCTTCAATCATTGGCTTGCAACTTGTAATAGGTAGATACCATTAATATAGTAGTGCACTTTCACAAATCCAAGTTCGACCAAACTTGGTAGAGGACGTAGCAGGTTATTTAACACTTTGTGAACCTCTTCAAACAATGTGTCATTCTTACGTGTGTTTGTTTATTTACGTGTTGTTGTAGCTGGTTGACATTCTCTCAGCGGTCACAACCTATTGACTCAACCTACGCTCAACTTGTTTGTCTTACTTGGAAATATAATTTGTCATGTTTGCATAAGGATTTTTAATGGACTGCTTTTGAAAACTCTACCTAACCTGTTGAAAACCTAGCCTAACCTTTATTCCGCTGTGCAAAACTAATCTAACGGTTAGCAAGTGTGTTTCCTTCAACCTTTTACTAAGACTAAGAGTTTTTAAGTAAAAAGTTTTAATCAGGCTATTCACCCCCCCCCTCTAGCCTGTTTCCTACCATTCAGGACCTAACAATTTTTTTAAAAAAATTTTATTGACTAGAAAACAATATTTTAGCCTTTGTTAATCAGTGGTTTTTTTTAGAAAAAGTTATAGAAAAAAAGATAGAAAAAAACTAAACAAATGAAAGTATATAGAAGAAAAGTCAAAAGAGGGACGGACTACCCTATATTTATTTTTTATTTTTTAAAAAAATTTTACTGACTAGAAAACAATATTTTAGCCTTTGTTAATCAGTGGTTTTTTTTAGGAAAAGTTATAGAAAAAAAGATAGAAAAAAACTAATCAAATGAAAGTATATAGAAGAAAAGTCAAAAGAGGGACGGACTACCCTATATATATTTTTTATTTTTTTAAAAAAATTTTATTGACTAGAAAACAATATTTTAGCCTTTGTTAATCAGTGGTTTTTTTTAGAAAAAGTTGTAGAAAAAAAGATAGAAAAAAACTAAACAAATGAAAGTATATAGAAGAAAAGTCAAAAGAGGGACGGACTACCCTATAGTTATTTTTTATTTTTTTAAAAAAATTTTATTGACTAGAAATCAATATTTTAGCCTTTGTTAATCAGTGGTTTTTTTAGAAAAAGTTATAGAAAAAAGATAGAAAAAAACTAAACAAATGAAAGTATATAGAAGAAAAGTCAAAAGAGGGACGGACTACCCTATATATATTTTTTATTTTTTTAAAAAAATTTTATTGACTAGAAAAAAATATTTTAACCTTTGTTAATCAGTGTTTTTTTTTTTAAAAAGTTATAGAAAAAAAGATAGAAAAAAACTAAACAAATGAAAGTATATAGAAGAAAAGTCAAAAGAGGGACGGACTACCCTATATTTATTTTTTATTTTTTTAAAAAATTTTATTGACTAGAAAGCAATATTTTAGCCTATGTTAATCAGTGGTTTTTTTTAGAAAAAGTTATAGAAAAAGATAGAAAAAAACTAAACAAATGAAAGTATATAGAAGAAAAGTCAAAAGAGGGACGGACTACCCTATATTTATTTTTTATTTTTTAAAAAATTTTTATTGACTAGAAAACAATATTTTAGCCTTTGTTAATCCGTGGTTTTTTAGAAAAAGTTATAGAAAAAAAGATAGAAAAAAACTAATCAAATGAAAGTATATAGAAGAAAAGTCAAAAGAGGGACGGACTACCCTATATTTATTTTTTATTTTTTTAAAAACTTTTATTAACTAGAAACAATATTTTAGCCTTTGTTAATCAGTGTTTTTTTTAGAAAAAGTTGTAGAAAAAAGATAGAAAAA
The DNA here is from genome assembly GCA_022495995.1 of Adenophora triphylla var. japonica. Taxonomy (NCBI): domain Eukaryota; kingdom Viridiplantae; phylum Streptophyta; class Magnoliopsida; order Asterales; family Campanulaceae; genus Adenophora; species Adenophora triphylla. Next base: position 231,387 of record JAFEMH010001505.1, read on the forward strand.
AACTAAACAAATGAAAGTATATAGAAGAAAAGTCAAAAGAGGGACGGACTACTCTATATTTATTTTTTATTTTTTAAAAAAAATTTATTGACTAGAAAACAATATTTTAGCCTTTGTTAATCAGTGTTTTTTTTTAGAAAAAGTTATAGAAAAAAGATAGAAAAAAACTAAACAAATGAAAGTATATAGAAGAAAAGTCAAAAGAGGGACGGACTACCCTATATTTATTTTTTATTTTTTTTAAAATTTTTTATTGTCTAGAAAACAATATTTTAGCCTTTGTTAATCAGTGGTTTTTTTAGAAAAAGTTATAGAAAAAAAGATAGAAAAAAAACTAAACAAATGAAAGTATATAGAAGAAAAGTCAAAAGAGGGACGGACTAATTCTATATTTAGTTTTTATTTTTTAAAAATTTTTTTATTGACTAGAAAACAATATTTTAGCCTTTGTTAATCAGTGGTTTTTTTTAGAAAAAGTTATAGAAAAAAAGATAGAAAAAAACTAAACAAATGAAAGTATATAGAAGAAAAGTCAAAAGAGGACGGACTCACCGTATATTTATTTTTTTATTTTTAAAAAAATTTTTATTGACTAGAAAACAATATTTTAGCCTTTGTTAATCAGTGGTTTTTTTTAGAAAAAGTTATATAAAAAGATAGAAAAACTAAACAAATGAAAGTATATAGAAGAAAAGTCAAATTTAGAGACGGATACTAAATCGTCTCTAAATTTTAGAGACAGAATGTTGAATGTTTGTCACTAAATTAGAGACGGATTCTAAATAAATTGTAGAGAATTAAATCAGTTAAAATCTCTGTCTCTAAAGTTTAGAGACGGATTCTAAATCTGTCTCTAATTTAGAGACGGATTCGAATGCTGTCTCTATTTTAGAGACAGATGCAAAACCCGTCTCTAAATTTAGAGACGGAATCAATCCGTCTCTAAATTAGAGACGGAATCGCATTTCGTCTCTAAATTAGAGACGGATTCGGATTCCGTCTCTATATTAGAAACGGGTTCAGATTCCGTCTCTGAATTAGAGACGGATTCATATTCCGTCTCTGAATTAGAGACGGAATCTGAATCCGTCTCTAATTTAGAGACGGAATCCGAATCCGTCTCTGATTTTTGGTTCTGTCTCTAATCTGTCGCCAAATTAGCTACAAATTTCGTCTGTCTCTAAATTTCCGTCTCTAAATCCGATTTTCCTTGTAGTGCTTCCCGATGATTTGAACATTTCGAACACATTTAATGTTGCTGATATTTATGAGTACCATGCGGATGGAGTTCTTTATCCCGATGTGAACTCGGGGTCGTGTTTTTTAGAGGTGGAGGAGACTGATGCAGGACAACATGATTCAGCCACTGGTGCCCAGGCGGCCGCCTCACCACTTCCCAGGCGCACGCCTTAGTTTGGTCGGACGAAGGAGTTTTCTTCTGTTCCCCAGGCGTTCACCTCAGCCCTGCCCAAGCGCCCGCCTCACCTTGGTTCGACGAGGGGTTCCCTTTCTGCTCCCCAGGCGCCCGCCTGACTTGATCCCAGGCGCCCGCCTCGCGGCGTCAGTCAGTTTCCTTATTCCGTTTTTGCTGATGTTTGCACTTTAAGTTGGGGTTATTTTGGTCTTTGTTTTGCTATTTCGTATTATGGTTTCAAGGAAGTATTAAATTATTTTTAGGACTTTGTTAAACTCTGTTTTGATGATTTAATTTGAAGGGTTTTCTCTTTTTTTCTGGTGAATTTCAGTTTATTGATTTTCTAGGGTTCATTTCTTGTGAACTCTTGTGTTTAGCGCTTGCTATTCGCGAATATTTCTTCCGTGCTGCGTCACTGCTAAATTTAACAATATCTAATAAATTTGATAGTTTTAATTGACAAATTATCATAACTTAACAATTTTTATACTAAAATTGACAAATTTAAATTAATTTGAAAGTCATAAAATTCATAAATAGTTTCTATGTTAGAACAAGATGTTTGAAACTAATAAAATCGATTTTCTATTGCTTAGGAAAAACAGACTTTTTCACAACATTTTGTGATAGTCAATAAGTAATCCCTCTCTTGCTACTCAAGTGTTCATTTATCTTTAAAATTTATTATAACAAAAGAATTGTTATTCACCCTCTTAATATTACTGAACACCCCCACATGAAAATTATTACAAAAATGACATTGATTGAAATGACAAGATTAAGGATTAGCATTATTATGTCTAAATAAGAGTTTTCATTTTTTTTCTCTGATCTTTATTACAAGCTGCGCTGATTAGAATGTCGCTGGATTCTCCGATTATTATTTTCGAATAATTGGAGTATGAGTTTCCTTATTACACTTGACCGGAATATGGAAAGATTATGATGCTTTAAACTTGTTCCTGATTGCTGCAATATTGGAGCTTTGAGATGCTCGATCCTTGCCGCTCATCTTTCAGCGTTCGGTTAGTAGTGACCAAACAATGTCAACTTGTTTGATAACTGTTAACCGAACAAAATTACAACATTTGTTCAAAAGCAACCAAACAAGGATTAATATTTCAACCACTGATAACCGAACATGATAATATTGTTTGGTCAGTTTTGACCGAACAGACAAAAAAACCCTTGATTTTTCTTATAGTTTTTTTTTCTCCGACTGCATGTATGGTCAAAGATGAGGAAATGAAAGATATGATATGGCGAGGGGATACGACAGTGATTTGTAGGGGACATTTATTTTCTAGGTTTGCGAAGGATGAAAAAGGGTTGGTCCGAAAATATGAAGAGTTGATTGTAGAAGATGAAAATTTACCGAAGACGATGAATAGTTGATCGGAGAATATGAAGATTGACCGAAGAAGATGTGCAAGAGTGTGTTTTGTTAAATTTAGGTGGGTGATTATTATCTAGTATTGAATATTTGATTTTTTAGGTAAAATTAATAGTTAGGGGGTATTTAGTAATGTTGCGGATGTGAATAATAATTCCCTTATTAAAATCTTGACATTTAATCAATTGTAATATGTTACATTTGGAATAAAGTGTTTATTAAATATAAATTTAATAACTTGCTTATAAAATAAGTACTCAATATTCTTGAATAAAATATTTTAGGAAATTGAATAGGGAAATCTCATTTTTAATACTTCATCCGTCCCACACCAAAATTTCTTGGTGTGGATTTCACATTTTTTAAGAATTTTTTTTTGAAAGTGGATAGAAAATTAGAGAAGAGAGAATGTAAAAGTTAAATGTGGGGTAGAAAATAGTAGTTAATGATGGATTTTTTGAAAGTGGGTAGAAGATTAGAGGAGAGAGAATGTAAAAGTTAAAAATATTTTACAGGAGAGAGAATGAGGGGGAGGAATAGTAAGTTAATGATTGATTTTTTTATAAACATGTTAACTTTATAAGGATATAATGAATATTTTTTTTGTAAATATATTAAATTATAAGGGTATAAATGTTTTGGTCAAATTTCGACAAGTGATTGTAAATAACCAAATATTTCAAGGAAAGAATTGGGTGCAATGGAATATAGATTTGTGTATGTGATAATCAAAGAACAAAGAAATTTTAACGAGGAAAGCCCTTGAACAAATTGTTCGCCGGCATAAAACCTCGGGAGGTTTTGGAAGACCTACCTTGAAAGTTTTTCTATGATCAGTGAGCTACAAGCTTGGAAGTATGGAGAGGGATTACAAGAGTGTGAGTGTGTGAAATTACATGTGTCTTTCCCTAATTTCCATACCCCTATTTATAATAAAGGTAAAATAAAAAGATAATAACCAAAAATCCCTAAAAACTAGGCATAATGGAGTTACTTGAGGAGAAAATTCTGGGCATAACTGCTGATGGTGGAAAAATCATGGTTGAATTGGTCTTCTATGAGTGCACAAGTATCTCCTAGAAAATAGGAACCGTAAACCGCTCCCAAGTTGTTCCAGCCTCAGGATGTTGATGAAGACGTTGAGCCAAGATGTCGGTCCAAGTTGTGGACCAAGTTGTGGAGGTCAAGTTGTAGAGGTCAAGTTGTGGAGGTCAAGTTACTGAGGCGTCTTGACATGTTGACCTGCTTAAGATGCCAACCATATACATATAGTGAAAAATCCGTCCCCAACAATCGCCCCCAAAATTTCTTGAATCGGAGAAAACTTGGAGATTCAAGGAATTTTAAAACTGCTACTCTCCCCATCGACATTAAGGGAAGTTTTCGGTTGATTACGCCAAAGAGTTGTCGAACGCCTTGAATGATGCTTCTAAGTCCTTGATAGAAACCAAGATAAAGCTTTAAGAAACATTAGTTAAGGTGTTTGAAATTTGGAATGTTAGATGAGGGTTGGTCCTCAAAATTTTTATATTTGATTTGGCATGTCTTTGAGAGACACTTTGTTTGTTCTTTAGATAACATGTAAATGTTATAAAACCGTAGGTAACATGAAAATGTTACAACCAATAGTTCACAACTTGAATAAGTGTGAAAACGTGCGCCCGTGCGAAGGTGTCGGAACTTTAATTCGTTTGGTAACATGTTAATGTTACAACCAATAGTTCACAACTTGAATAAGTGTGAAAACGTGCGCCCGTGAGAAGGTGTCGAAACCTTAATTCGTTTGAAGAAATAGAACAAGTATCGGCCGTCCCCGCGTGTCAACATGTTCTATCCTCTCCAGTTTAAAGTTTCAACATGTATCGGCCCGTGCGGCGTGTCAACATGTTGAAATTCTTCTTCAGTCCAAACATGTATCGCCCGTCCCGGCGTGTCAACATGTTTGACTGCCTCAGCTTAGGTCTCAACATGTATCGCCCGTGCGGCGTGTCAACATGTTGAGCCTTTCTTCCCAGGTTCAAACATGTATCACCCGTACCGGCGTGTCAACATGTTCGACCTGCTCCAGCTTAGGTCTCAACATGTATCGCCCGTGCCGGGCGTGTCAACATGTTGAGCCTTTCTTCCCAGTTCAAACATGTATCGCCCGTACCGGCGTGTCAACATGTTTGACCTGCTTAGGTCTCAACATGTATCGGCCGTACCGGCGTGTCAACATGTTGAGCCTTTCTTCCTGTGCTCAAACACGTATCGCCCGTACGGCGTGTCAACATGTTTGACTCCGGCTCAGCCTTAGGTCTCAACATGTATCGGTCGCACCGGCGTGTCAACATGTTGAGCCTTTCTTCCTGTGTTCAAACATGTATCGCCCGCACCGGCGTGTCAACATGTTTGACCAAGCTCCATCTTAGGTCTCAACATGTATCGCCCGTGCCGGGCGTGTCAACATGTTGAACCTAAGCCGTTTGTTCAAGTTGTATACCTTGCAAAACAAATTCATGTTAGGATTGGGTGTTAGCTTTACCCTCCGATGCTTAAGTCAATAAGAATTTTTAGCATAACATAAGAATTGACAAACATAAATAAATGACTTGACAAAATTTAAATCATACCTGTTTTTGGAGTTTGCTTTTATGAAAAAATGACAACTTACGTGAAATACAACTTGAGGTACTTTTTTGCTAATATTTTGACATGTTGAAGATAGGCGGTCATCTTTTCTTATTTTGTCAACCTCATTGTGGTTATTTTAGAACTATGAGCTTATCTTCTTCCAAACGATGAATTTAATGGCTCTCGTCCCGACATCTTCAAGTCTCTTGCATGGAGTCATGACCAATTCGTCATAATAAGGTGATCCCTTTTTCAAGCCCAATCTGAATGCCTCGGTGCCGTGGACATGTTCAAGTTGGGGATAGTCACTGCCTCTTTGTTGAACCTGTTCAAATAGTCTTTCAAGCTTTCGTCAGGTTGTTGCACCACCCTGTAGAGGTCACTAGTTAGTTTCTCAAAAGCTCTATTACATGAAAATTGATTCACAAACATATTGACTAATTGAGAATAAGATGATATAGAGTTTAGGGATAGGCCGGTTAGCCATTTCAAAGCTGGTCCAGACAAGGTGGAACCAAAGCCCCTACAAAGACAGGCTTCTTTGAAGATTGACGGAATGCTGATAATGTCCATTAATTCTTGGTATAGCAACACATGCTCCACTGGATCTGTGCTCCCATCGTACTTCTTCATGTGGGGCACTGCAAATCTCTTCGGGATCTCCATGTTGGCTATCGCTGGAACAAAGCGAGACTCATTATAACAAGCTGGAGAAGCTTGATGATAAGGCAAGGTAACTCCAGGCACATTCCTAATCATCTCTTTGATCTGCTGCAACTCCCTAGCAACTTGACTTTCTGCAAAAGTGTTAGCATAAAATTGAGAAGCAGAGTGATCAAATGCATTACAAAAATTTCCTGTTTGTCCTGAAGACGGAGTGGCATAAGTATAGCAAGATGTTGGCACAGGTTGGCCGAATGGGAAGGTGTGACCATGTTGGGCAACTTGACCAGTTATCACAGTTGTACTATCAGTCTGTACTGTACTCGCCATGGGGATGTCTCCAAGATTGCCCCCAGTACCTGCACCAAAAAGAGTTCTAGGGAATAAAGGTGATAATGGAGTTACAACTTGAGGCTCAACTTGATTCCCTTTTCGCAGACTCTCAATTGCATTGAAAATCATAGTATTTGTATCCTACTGAGCATCCATTCGCTTATTCAGTTCATTCAACATTGTTGCCATATTAGTCACGAAACCAAAATTGATTTCAGACGCGGTCATCTCTCGAGGCGCATCTTGCTTCCCCCCAGTCGCCTTGCCCCCAGCCGCGGAGGTTACTGAGGTTACCTGACTGGAAGTTGGATTGATCATTTTGATGTTCTAAACAAATCTAAAAAACCAAAGTTCCCACGGACGGCGCCAAATTGTTTTGGTCAAATTTCGACAAGTGATTGTAAATAACCAAATATTTCAAGGAAATAATTGGGTGCAATGGAATATAGATTTGTGTATGTGATAATCAAAGAACAAATGAATTTTAACGAGGAAAGCCCTTGAACAAATTGTTCGTCGGCATAAAACCTCGGGAGGTTTTGGAAGACCTACCTTGACCAAAGTTTTTCTATGATCAGTGAGCTACAAGCTTGGAAGTATGGAGAGGGATTACAAGAGTGTGAGTGTGTGAAATTACATGTGTCTTTCCCTAATTTTCATACCCCTATTTATAATAAAGGTAAAATAAAAAGATAATAACCAAAAATCCCTAAAAACTAGGCATAATGGAGTTACTTGAGGAGAAAATTCTGGACATAACTGCTGATGGTGGAAAAATCATGGTTGAATTGGTCTTCTATGAGTGCACAAGTATCTCCTAGAAAATAGGAACCGTAAAACTGCTCCCAAGTTGTTCCAGCCTCAGGATGTTGATGAAGACGTTGAGCCAAGATGTCGGTCCAAGTTGTGGACCAAGTTGTGGAGGTCAAGTTGTAGAGGTCAAGTTGTGGAGGTCAAGTGTAATATCCCCCATCCCATATCGGAAATATGTGGGAATGTAGTGTGATATATAGAAGGCACATACACTACTACTAAGCATCAAATCATCCATTGGACTTTTGGAGGCCTGTGATGGGCTGTGGTTGACCCAATTGAGGAGGTGCTTAGTGGGCCAGTGTGTGGTGCCTGCGTAGCGGCTCAAGCCGGCTCGGGTCGTTACAAATGGTATCAGAGCAGAACCCCGGCCTTAAGGCTTGCGAGCTAGCCCGGGGGTATGATCTGGGTATTAATTGACCTTGCCAGGGACGACAAGGGTTTGAGTGGGGGAGATTGTAATATCCCCCATCCCATATCGGAAATATGTGAGAATGTAGTGTGATATATAGAAGGCACATACACTACTACTAAGCATCAAATCATCCATTGAACTTTTGGAGGCCTGTGATGGGCTGTGGTTGACCCAATTGAGGAGGTGCTTAGTGGGCCAGTGTGTGGTGCCTGCGTAGCGGTCGGGCTTCGGGCTCGGGTCGTTACATCAAGTTACTGAGGCGTCTTGACATGTTGACCTGCTTAAGATGCCAACCATATACATATAGTGAAAAATTCGTCCCCAACAATAAATATATTCAAAACTTGCATTTATGAAAGAAAACCTTGAAGTGAGATGAAACGAAAAGAAAAGTAGTAACCTTGAATTGGTACGGACGGAATATGTTAGAGAAATACTCCTTCCGTCCCGGAACTTACTTCACAAACACTGTTTGCACTGTTTTTAAGAAGGGAGTATTATATTGAAAGTGTTGTGAGTGTGAAAATAGAGAGAATGAGTGGAGAGAATAATAAATTATAATGGTATTGTGAGTATTAAAATAATGTAGGAGAGAGAATGAGTGGAGGGAATAGTAAAGATTCCTTTCAATTTTAGGTAAGTTTTAAATGTGTGAAGTAAGTTTTGGGACGCCTAAAAGAAAAAGTGTGAAGATTGTTTCGAGACGGAGGGAGTACATTCATGTCGGCGACCATTTAAGATCAACTGCAAATGGAGAGAGAGAGAGAGAGAGAGAGAGAGAGAGAGAGAGGTGGCCAAAGCAAAGCAAAGTGCATGCAGAAACATCAATTCAAGAAACTGGACAAATATTGTTTTTTTTTTTTTTTTTAATCTAGATTTGTAGCAATAGAGTGTGTAAACAGTTTAGTGTTTGACTTTCTAGGGCAAATTTCGGGACACAGAAAGCTGTTTTTTACTTCGAAATTATTGTTTGGATGTGATAGTTTTCAAATGTTGTTAAAATGGCCAGAGAAATGACAGCCATCTTTTCTAGCAATATTGCCATTAATTCTGGATTCTATTTTTAGGATTTCATCCATTTTCGAAATAAATATCATATCATATTTTAATTTTTTTTTTCTTTTTTGCTATTTTTGTTGAGCTATGAAAATAAATATTGTTTATTAAATATTGATAATTATTAAAAAAAAGTCAATATACGATTGATGCTGCAGGAATCGTGCCGTTATCAATCTCCGTTCAGCTGGAAGATTGATCACCTAGCTTTTGACCTGAAAACAGAACCCACGACTAGCCGGAATGATCTCCGGCGAAGACCCTCGGGCGTGAGAGTAAGTATGGTGATACGAGAGCTGATAAGTTATAAAGAACAATGTATTCAGAATAACAAATAGCAATTACCTCTAAACCGTTGAAGATGTGAAGTATTTATAGGTCTTGATAAGAGGTAAAATTGTAATAGGATTGTATGAAATTCCTAGAATCATGGATCATATTTGTATAAGAGATCGTGTTCATATATAACTCCTGATTTGTATGGCTTCTGTTATGGAGAGAGCTGTAAATAGGCTGTGACTCCGTAGGTCGACGCACGCTTAGTAGGTCGAGGTCGCCTGCATGGGTCTCGGTCGACCTGACTGAATGATACGGCCGGGTAACACCCGTTTGAGATATGGACCGTAAGTCGGACAAAGCTAGGTCGGGACCATGTAGGTCGGACAATGAGCTAGGTCGACTGATCTTTGCTGATGGGCCATGGACCTTGCAATAATTGGGCCGACCCACTACGAATGTGGTGGCAATAATATTCAGATAACTGGGGTTTGTTTGTTGGGCCTAGCCCGTCACTTTTATTCTGTTCAGTGGCCCCCAACTTTCTGAGTTGACTTTGTCGACCAGGAAGTTATAAGAATTTTTGATGAAGATTAGATGCTCGAACTAATGGTTGGTCGACTAATGGTGACGTGTCTCAATCCTGGTCGTTTAAATGTTGACGGTCAGATATGTAGGAGCGCCGAAATTTCGTAATCATTGCCTAGTTTGACGCTTGGACAACTGCCTTGGGAACCATTTTAAGCATTAATTGAAAGTTTAAATCGTTTGAATCCCCACATCCTTCCCATTCAGGAAAGAATTAGCAAGGAGTGTATAAGGAAAATCCTTTTCCTTTTTAGATTTTTAGAAACCCCCAAATCTCGAATATACTAAGCAAGAAGCAGCACCAGAGCGAATAGATTCATCAGTCGTAGCCGAGCATTCGTCTTACTGTCAAAACCCCTCCTCTTCGACTAAAACCAGGTATCCTTCTATTTCATCACTTTTAGGTTCAATTTCTGAGCTTCCTTTTGATTTCGCCATGACCTTTAGTTGTGAACCTGGGGCTTGGTATGGCTATTGCTCTGTCAATCATAGAGTATACAAGCACTTAGGGGGAGTATGGAAGGAGATGACCGTTGAGGAATGCATTTCCATCTTGACCAGGTGGGGTTTACGCTTTAGCGAGTTAGGTATGCCCGTAGGAGAAACCCTAGGTGATTTAGAAATTGACGACCAAAGAGTAATCTCCTTTCACCTTTTTCACGAATTGCTCGACCATATAGTCTTGTTTTACCTCAGGGGTCCTAACAAGCCTTCCTTCCTTAGGGATAGAAAAAGATTTCCGGGGGAATCTAGGTCGCCCATTGTTAGGTCCCTTGAGTCTGTATATAGGACTGATTTCCCTGTTTCCTCTTATTCTTTAGATATATCGACTCAAGAGCGGGCGGCGGCATCTACCACAACGAGCTCTCACTCTACCAACATAGTTGACGCTTTCTGCTCATCGGTCGTCCCTGGCCGCAATGAGAGGGGTTACGTGGCCCCCAAACCCAAACCTGGAAAGCAAGCCTCAGAATCTAGGCTTAAAATACTGTACGATCACTACGAGGTCGATAGGGAGGAGTTCAGGCTAACCCATATGTCGGCCAAACAGTTTAACGCCTTTAGCTGGGATGACAAGGTTATGGACCCCACCAGAGTGGCCTTCTTCTACGGCCAGTTTGAAGCCGGGCTACGACTACCCTTATATCCCTTCGTTTGTGAATTCATAGAATGCCTGGCAGCTGTTCCCATGCAATTGGGGGCTAACACCTGCAGGGTGCTTACTTGCTTCACCATGGTATGTAGATTCCTAGGGTACGAGCCATGTGTACATGTTTTTAGGGATTTTTTTAAGGTCGTATACGATAAGAGAACCCGTGGGTTTAGTACCCCTACTAGGAGGAATGCTCCCAAGCTGTTCATTAATTTGCCTAATAAATTGGTGGGATGGAATAGCCACGTAATATTGGTAGTGAGTAAGAGGGATGGGAGTTTCCTTTGCCTGACGATGATTCTGAGGTGATGAAGGAGGAAGACTACTGGGTCCCTTCGTGGAGCAAAGATCTGATTGATAGGCTAACAATGGTAGCACAGAGGGGCACCGTTAACTGGGTCGCCCTTCAAACAGATAAAGATAACTTCACTCAGGCTGGCATGATGTTGGGGGGAGACGGAGAAGTGGCCCCCTTGGCCTTGATAGTGAGGAGCCTTAGGTATCCAGATTGGGTGACCCATGCCTTAGGTAGATTCGAAGACCAATGCCACTTTTGCCAGAAAACACCTGATTATTGTAGAAACAATGGGGAGCACGTTGGTGGTAAATTTGTTATTTCCTTTTTCTTTTTACTCGCCATTTTTTGTTTACTCGTCATTATCATAGCTCGAACATTTTTTGCTAACTGTTACCCTCTTTGTCTATGTAGTACTTACTGCTGAGCAACAAGCGACCATGAATTGCATTACGGGTATATCTGACCAGCGAAAGAGCAAGAAGGCCTATGGGAAGGCCAATGCTCGGGCTAGCAGAGAAAAGGAGGCCATTAATCGCCAAAAGTTGCTACCAAAGGTCGGCGCAGGGACAATTCCTGTAGATGGGTCGGGACAATTCAAACTGATCGATGAGCCTGATGTTGATCGTACAGAGGAGACGGAAGTTGAGGTTTCCTCGAAGAAAACTTCTAAGTCCAACCCTACATCTGAACCAGCTGTTTCCAACCCAAATAACGTTGTCGACCTGGATTTTGGAGAGGACGAACTACATGATGACGCCCCTCCCCTCAAAACGACAAAGAAGAGGTCGAGGCTCGGCCCAAATATTGACGGAACCGGTACTTCAACTAACCCTTCCCCATAGGCTCCCCCAATGATCAGCGCAAATTTTGTGTGTGCTGAGGTGGCGAAGCTTAGTGATGTGCTCACCCTCACCGTGATTGACTGTTTGAGCCGTCATTATCCCGAGCTGAGATATGGACAGGCTGTCGTTCGGAGGGTTGTGGATCCGAACTTGTTATCCCATTTTGATAAGGAGGGGCTTTCTCCTGAGGAGTTTGCTGATAGGTCCGGCCTATCTCATTGCGAGGTACCCTTAGCCTTCTGTTTATTTTTCTTAGTTACTTTAGTCGCAATACTTGTTACTCGCTTTTGACTATAGCTACTTGTTGAGTTTGACCACTTTCTTTTTTGTGGATGCAGTCTCTAACCCTTGTGGAGCAAGCCAAAAGTGGCTGGAGGGCGGCCATTGAGCAGGAGAAGATCGCTACAGCTGCCTATGCCCAGAAGGTCAGTGAGATAGATGAGCTGAAAGAGAAGTATGGCGACCTGGATGCAGCGTATGATCTATCAAGCTTGCGGAGATGTCGCTGAGGCCGATAGAGACAAGGCTCAGGCAGCTCTTAAAGAGGCTGAGAAAAAGAATAACTTGCTGAAGGGGGAGGTCGATGCTATTGAAGCCGACAAGTCCATTCTGGAGAAAGATAATAAGAAGCTAGCCTAGAAGCTCAAGGAAGGTAATGAGCATATCCTGAAAATGACTAAGGACCAGTTATCAACTCGAAGAACCTGGGAGGAGGCTGCCGTTGAAGCTTTCAAGAATAGTGATGACTGCTACAATATTATTATTGATAAAGCAAAGAATTTCTTTGATACAGGTCATCGTCATATGGCCCGTCGAGCTATAGTTGATCCGACAGCGGATGTACCTTTAGAACAGCTAGCCCGATGGGCGTCTGAAGGACAGTACGACATTGAAGCTCGCGGTGGCCACTCTGTAGTCCCCTACACTGATAATGATTTAGCATTCATAGCCCAACAAGATCAAGAAGATGGTTGAGAACCGTGGGTCGCTCCTCCCCTAGCAGAATGGATCTTCAATGTGCTTTTTCAAGAGATTCAGGATGCTGAAGACATGGAAGAGAATGAGGATGATAGGGTCGACAAGGACCTGCAGGATCCAGCTACCGACGAGCCAGTTGTTTAATTTTTTGATGTAATGAACAAGCTTCAAAACAATTTTCTTTTTGTTTATGTAATCCATGCCTTGGCTCAGTTTGGGAGGCATTTAACTTGTAACATCTGTTTCCTCGATTCCTGGCCCGCTTTTGGGGGACTTTGATTTAATCGTAGTTGACTTTTTACTTGAATCACTTAGCTTGGATCCTTGTTTGGATGTTGAACTAGATTGATATGATAAACGAGATCGACATAAGCTTTTGGTTGGACTAGTTTTTAACCACAAAGTCGTCTTAATACTTGCATGTTTTTTAGAACAGATTTGTCCTTGAGTTGGACTTTGTTTGATTAACGCGACTGATTAAGAATCGAGTCTGTTAGAACGAAGTCGACTAACAGTCGGATTTGTTAAAAGAACGAGGCTGACCAAGAGTCGAGCCTGTTAGAACGAAGTCGACTAAGAGTCGGACTTGTTTAAAGGAACAAGGCTGATTAAGAGTCGAGCTAGTTAGAACGAAGTCGACTAAGAGTTGGACCTGTTAAAGGAACGAGGCTGACTAAGAGTCGAGCCTGTTAGAACAAAGTCGATTATGAGTCGGACTTATTAAAGGAACGAGGCTGACTAAGAGTTGAGCCTGTTAGAACGAAGTCAACTAAGAGTCGGACTTGTTAAAGGAACGAGGCTGACTAAGAATTGAGCCTGTTAGAACGAAGTCGACTAAGAGTCAGACTTGTTAAAGGAACGAGGCTGACTAAGAGTCGAGCTTGTTAGAACGAAGTCGACTAAGAGTCGGACTTGTTAAAAGAACGAGGCTGACTAAGAGTCGAGTCTGTTAGAACAAAATCGACTAAGAGTCGGACTTGTTAAAGGAATGAGGCTAACTAAGAGTCGAGCCTATTAGAACGAAGTCAACTAAGAGTCGGACTTGTTAAAGGAAGGAGGCTGACTATGAGTCGAGCCTGTTAGAACGAAGTATAGTAGTAACACAATTTGGTTGAATATAACTGCAACTTTATTGAAGTAGTAGAACGATTACATAGAAAATAGAAGACTGGAACTGGAACTAAAACTTAAACTGAAACTTGAAGCTAGAACTGAAACTGAACTTAAAAGTAGTATTTGATGAGGTGGCTAGCATGCCACGGATGTTTCAACTCTTCACCATCTAGATGACCAATCATATAAGTTCCCTCCTTGATCACACGAGTAACGATGTAGGGACCATTCCAGTTGGGAGATAATTTATTCTCCTGAGCTTTTCTTCCAGTTACCTCGATCTTCCTTAACATGTAGTCACCCACTTGGAACAATCTTCTCTTTACTTTCTTGTCGTAATAACTCTTGGTTTTATGCTTTTAGTTGACCATCCTTAGCTGAGTTGTATCCATTTCTCGTCGAGCAAGTCCAAGTCGATCAATCTGTTGGTGTCGTTCTGCTCTTGGTCAAAGAAAACTACCCTGGCCGTAGGGACTTGTAGATCGGCCGGTGCCATGGCCTTTGATCCATATGCAAGAGCGAATGGCGTTTCCCCCGTGGGCCCTCGAGTGGTTGTGCGGACTGCCTAGAGAGCAATGGGAAGTTCGTCCAACCAGTTGCTTCATCGACCTACCAAACCCGTCTTGAGCGCTGATAAGACCAGTTTGTTTGCTGCTTCAGCATGCCCGTTGCCTTGAGGATAGGCGACAGAAGACTTCCAATGTTTGACGCCCACTCTGTTCATTTCTTCTTCGAAGGCTGTGGAGAACTGTAGCCCGTTGTCCGACACTATAGCTCGCGGAATCCCAAAACGGCACCAAATGAAATCATGAATAAAATTGATGGTGTTTTCCTCTGTAATCCTGGCTAACGGCTTGGCCTCGACCCACTTAGTAAAGTAATCAATGGCGATGATCACATACTTACAATTTCCTCGGGCGGGCGGGAAGGGGCCAATCAAATCGACTCCCTACATATCGAAATGCCAAGTTGCGACCACTGGAGTTTGCTCGATTGTAGGCAGTCTAGGTAGGTCAGTAAATCTTTGACACTGGTCAAACTGCTGAACAAAGTCGTGAGCATCCGCTCTCATGTGAGGCCAATAATAACCCAATGTGATTAACTTGTCGGCCAAAGTTCTGGCCCCCGTGTGTCCACCACACACTCCACTATGTACCTCGTACATCAGCTGAGTAACCTCTTGAGGGTGAACGCACCTTAGCAATGGTTTAATGAACGATCTTCTGAATAATGCGTCCCCATGAATGACATACCTCGGGGCTTTCTTCTTGATAGTTTGAGCTGCTTTCTCAACATCAGCTAGCTCACCAGTTTCTATGTAAGCCCGTAATTCTTTGATCCAGCACTTAGTGTACACCCATTCTCTAGTAGTGTCCTTCAGGCATTGAATCTGTACCCTCTTGTATACTGGATGTTCAAGGTAGGAGATAGGCTCCCAATGCTGCTCATCTGACGTGGCCAACTTTGAGAGCAGGTCAGCCAACTCATTATCATCTCGACCAACTCTTTGTATCTCCCAGAATTCCAAGTCCTTGATAAGTTCCTTTACAGGTCGCAGTATTTGACTAGGGTAGGGTTCAACACTTCATATTCTCCTCTGACTTGATTTACAATAAGCTGAGAATCACAATAAGCCATTACCTTAGTCGCCCCAAAGCACTTGGCATACTCAATTCCTGCAATCAAAGCTTCATACTCGGCCTGGTTATTAGAAGCCTCAAACTTGAATCTTAATGCTTCCTCGAAAACCTTGCCTGTCTCTGGCTTGACTAGAACAATCCCAGCCCCACTAACTTTCTGAGTTGCCGACCCATCAGAATAAACTTTCCAGTAATTGTCGGGCAAACTTACTGCGGGCTGAGTTGCTGGCTCCTTTCCCTTTGCCTTTTCTTTCTGAGCTCTCACATCGCTATCTTCCTTAGTGAACGTAAGCTCGACCAAGAATTCTGCCAAAGGTTGAGCTTTTAACGCCTTTCGAGGCTTATAGTCAATGTCAAAGTCAGTCAGCTCTATCGACTAGTTGAGTAGCCGTCCTGAACTTTCTAGCTTATGTAGGATCTTCCTTAGAGGAGAATTAGTTAGCACGATGATGGGGTGAGCTAGGAAGTAAGCTCGCAGCTTCCTCGATGCTACGACTAAGGCATAAGCCACCTTTTCTGCATTGTAATACCTACCTTCTACGTCGGATAGGACCTTGCTCACATAATAAATGGGCTTCTAAAGCCCTCCTTCTTCTCGAACTAGAACAGCGGCCACAACTTGGTCGCCAACAGACAGAAAAATGAACAAAGTCTCCCCTATAACCGGGTTGCTCAATAACGGCGGAGAAGCAAGATACTCCTTAAGCTACTGGAACGATGAAGAACATTCGGCCGTCCACTCAAAATTTTTCGTCCCCCTCAAAGATTTAAAGAAGGGAGAGACCTTTCCGCTGACTTTGCAATGAAGCGACCTAGGGCTGCCACCCTACCATTGAGTCGCTGCATTTCCTTAACACACGTAGGCTCCTTCATGTCGACCAGAGCCATGATCTTTTCAGGATTGGCTTCAATACCCTGTTGAGAGACCATGAAACCCAAAAATTTCCTAGCTGCTACCCCAAATACACACTTGCTCGAATTAAGCTTCATGTCGTTTGCCCGCAAATTGGCGAACGTTTACCTTAGATCGACCACGTGATGTCCGGCCTTTGTTTTGATGACCATATCGTCGACGTAGGCCTCCATATTTCGGCCAATTAAAGAGGAAAAGACCTTATTGACCATCCTCTGGTAAGTAGCTCCAGCATTCTTCAGCCCGAAGGGCATCATGTTGTAGCAGTAGATACCTCCAGCAGCTTGAAAGGCTGTCTTCACCACGTCATCCTTATACATCTTGATCTGGTGGTAGCCTAAATAGGCGTCGAGGAAGCTTAGAGTAGTATGCCCAGCTATAGAGTCTACCAGCTTATCGATCCTGGACAGTGGGTAGCTATCCTTTGGGCAGGCCATATTGAGGTTGGTGAAGTCGACGTACATATTCCATTTGCCATTAGATTTCTTTACCATCACCACAATTGCTAGCTAGGTGGTATGAGAAGCCTCCTTGATGATACATGCACTCAAAATTTTTTGTACCTCAAGTTTGATCGCCTCTTCTTTATCACGAGCAAAACTTCTCAGCTTCTGCTCCTTAGGTTTCATAGTCGGTTTAACTTCTAGCCTGTGAACAACGACTTCCTCCTTGATCCCTTTCATATCTTCTACTCGCCAAGCAAAGACGTCCATGCTCTCCTTCAGCAACTCAACTATTTCTGCTCTTTCCTCGACTGACAGTTGTCTTCCAATCTAAATTTTTTACTCAGGATAGGAAGGATTAGCTACCACTTCTTCTAGCTCGTCCACAGGTTCTAGCTCCAGCCCATCTCTGAACTGCAGGATCTCGATGATGATTTCACGAACCCTTTGTCTTTCCTCGGCCCCCAAGTGTGGAGCCTCTTCAACTATCATATCATCCAGTTCAGCGACAATCTTACTGGTGGTGGCCCCCATGTTTTGGTCGATTTGTAGGCATAGCTCGCCTATGATGACTTGGTCGACCATAACTGTATCTGAATCGACCATAGTGTTTTGGGAGGGACGTGTCGGCTCAGTCATGACATGGTCATGTGAGTGATAGGTCGCCTCTTCTACACAGGTGATTGTAGATAGTCGTGAAGTTGTGGTGACAGATTTTGAGAGCTTCAAGTATCCTTCGGGAGTATCAACTTCTAGCTCCCTCTTCTTCCTTGTTCGAAGAATGTGATCAAGATAAGCTCGAGCTGTACTCTGCACGCAGCCTACTCCAGCTAACGTAGGGAACTTAACTCGCTGATGGGGGATAGAGGCCACCATTCCAAGTGCGACCTGGCCTGGGATACCCAAAATAGCAGCATAATCACTAATCACATCTATAACAATAAATGTTACCTTAGTTACGACCCTGAAAGGGTGTTGGTCTATGTCGACCTCCAGCTCGATCTGCCCCTTGGCATCCACCCTATGATTGGTGAAGCCCTCCAGTCGACCATCGTAAGGCGACAACCTTTCCTTCGTCAATCCCATCTCTTAAAAAGTTCTATAGAAGAGGATATCCTTGTAGGCCCCCGTGTCAATCAGAATCCTGCTCGTTGTACAATCGTCTATCAAACCCGAAATTACCAGAACCTGCTCCCTTACAGCCATGTTGGTAGCTAGCTCGTTCGGATAGAAACTGATGACTTTATCTTTGATGTAGCTTCTAGGTGGCACGTGTGGAGCTTTGGAGAGCTGAAAATCTTGCTCTTAAAGGCAGTGTTACTAGTTTGTTCGGTGATAACTCCCAAATCTAACCGAGGTTGCCTTGGTTGAACTACACCCTCTGCAGTTCGCTCGCCTCCTCTAGGTGGAGCTCCCTTCACATACCTATACAGCTTTCCACTGTTGACCCACTTCTGAATGACACGTTTCAAACTAAAGCACCTCTTTGTAGTATGACCCGTATCCTTATGGTAATCTCAATACTTGCTGTTGTCCCTTCTGAACTTATTTCCTGGGTTCATTGGGGCAGGTGGGCCTAGGTCGACAATATTCATTATCTCAGTTTGACTAACGGTCAACGGGGTGAAATTCTCGGGCACTCTCTCAGTCGCCCTTGTTCTATTTTTCCCGTTCTTGTTGTTCCTACCATTTTTTGCTTGGTCTCCCTTGTTAGACTCTCCGGCTTCGGGCTACTTCGAACCCTTATATTTCTTTTTCTCTTTTCTCTCTTCAGCTATGGCCACATTGTAGGCCCTTTTAAACAGTTCCTGCCTGTTTTTTATGCTCCTGACATGTAGCTCGTAGTCTAAGTTCGTAGAGGTCACCCCATTCCTGAAGCAATTTATTACCTCTTTGTCAGTCAGGTCCTCCTCGATTTGGTTGACCATCTCCTTGAACTTGGTGAAGTAGCTCATGGAGCTCTGAGTCTTGACTTGCGTCAGGTTGTTCAAGTCAGTGACCATCATTTTTCTGGCTCCAGCTGTCGAGAAGCGATCTAGGAATTTCCTCCTCATGTACTCCCATGAGGTAATACAGCCCGGCGTCAATCCACGAAACCAAGTCAGTGCTGCACCTGTGAGGGTGCTGGTTAGTGCCTTGCACAGCACATCATCCTCAAAAGAGACCAAACACATGGTGGACTCTAAATGTTGCATATGGTTCAGGGCGTTGGTCGCACCTGAGTGTTTGTCAAGAGTGGGCAGCTTGAAGCCCACAGGAGGTCGTCGCTCGAGCAATTCTCTGGACAAGGGTCGAAGAGTATGGTCATTTCGTTTGCCCTTTCCATTATCCTCTTTCCTGTCGGCCTCCATTTTCTCTAACCTTCTTTTCAAATTCAACAATTCCCTAGCATCTGGGTTGTTGTCCCTTTGAAGGGAGACATTATTAGATTTGTGCCTTTCCTCCTAATGAGGTTCCCTTCTTGAGTAGGCCCTATGCCTTTCACTTCTAGGGGGAGTCACCTCTCTACCCCGTTAGTCCCTGTGGGAGTGCGACCTAACTGATCTCACAGGCGACCTTACTGATCTTACCGGCAACCTTCGTGTATTTCTATCTCGGTGAGATTGCGACATCTCCGTTCTGACAGGCGACCTGCGCCCATTTCTCTCTCGATGAGAACGAGATCTCTCAGTTCTGGCAGGCGACCTACACATATTTCTATTAGCTTCCCTTTGTCGCCTCAAGTTTGATTCCGTCTCCTGCTCCCTATTATGGCTGAGGTGCCTTCTTAGATCATCATTTGGAACAGGTATGTGGGTACGGATGGGTTGCTCGATCATCAGCTGCTCGCCATTCTGCCTAGCATTTCCATTCTGCCTAGCGCTCCCGTTAGGCTGCCTGTTAGAGACTTGAGAGGGAGCTGCTCTTTGAGATCTCCTATCCTCCTGATCTGGAGACTCTGGCATATTAAGCAACTCCTGCAAGATTCTAGATTGCTCCAACATCTCCCTCCTACTAGGGTGATTGGTTGAGGGACCTGGATTGTCGCCTGCAACAGTTTGACCTACCAATAGGCGTTTTGGGGGTGGTTGTGCTTTCGTTTCAGGCATAGGCCTATTTTCCCTTCTACTGTCTGGCAAGCCCCTGCCATCAGCCACACTATTGGAACGAGTAGCTCTCCTATGAGGATTACCTGGTGGAGGAGGAGGAAGATCAGTAGTTCTGTTTCTAGTGCCTGCCTCAATGTTTCTTACCGTCCTAAAATTATCCGGATCTGGCTCGCGCGCGGGCCCGGCATCTCGCACGTTTTTCGGGAGGTGTCTCGCTGCGTTTCGTTTGTAGAGATTTTTGAGTTCGGAGGTCAGGTTACTCCTCGGGAAGAAAATAGTAGAGCTCACCCGAGTTGCCTCGTAAAAACGATTCATTCGGTATCCCTCTTTCTTTAAAAGTTGTGTGTGTGTGTATGTGCTTTTTTAAAAATACATGATGTATATGATGTCTACATTGTATACTATGTATTGAAATGTATTGAAATAGTGTTGGAAGAAAGCCTTACCAATGTTGGTTCGTGTCTATCTTCCGCTTGGAAATAGTATTTGAGTGTGAATAGTGCTCTGGGACGGATCGGGATTGCTTCGGGGATATACCAGTGTCTGCGGACAGAGCTTTGGCGTGCCTCGGGAGTGTCAGGTGTGTACTCGGGCAGAGATTCATCGTGCATTGGGATCGTCGGGTTTGTTGACTGGACTCGGGCAAAGGTCCGGTGTGCGTCTGGATCGTCGGTTGTGCTCGGGCAGAGTTCCGGCGTGCGTCGGGATCGTCGGTTGTGCTCGAAATGGACCGGTACACCTCGGGATACCTCGGGATGGGCTGGAATGCCTCGAGATGGACCGGCAAGGCTTCGGGGTGGATCAGCAAGGCTTCGGGATGCCTCAGGAGTGCCTCGGGGCAGCTCGAGAGCGTCTCGAGAGCGCTCGACAGGGCTTCGGAGTACCACGAGGGGCCTTAAAATGCCCCGAAGGGAACCGAAAGGGATCGGGATTGCCTCGAAGGGTCTTAGATGGGTGCCTGAAGGCTGGGGGAGAGAGGAGAGAAGGGAGGTGTGTGAAAAATGAGAGGGGGAGCCCTCTATTTATAGTGTCCAGATTCTGGCCAAAGTTGTCGCGCAACACCATAGGCCATTACCATTTTTTTGATTTTCCTGAATTTAGGGAAATATTGTGGACTTTAAGAGGATTTTGTAATAATTGTGTCTGGAAGCAAAGTGGTCCGCACGGACCAGTCATGCTTTTCCAAATATTCCAAAATTCCTAAAAAGTCCTTTTGTGCTTTTTTATCCTAGAAAGGCCCCCCCCTTTGTTTGGTTGGTGGTTTTTGGGATTTTTGAAGGCTACGGGTGTTCGAGACTACGTTTGTGTGAGTATGCGTGTTTCCCGTGCGTCGGATGGGGAGTGATCAAGATTGGGGTACTTACACCTCCTACTGAGCGTTGGATCACTGGAAGATGATGCAGTTTGTCTGTCTTGAGCCATATTACTCTCTGATTAAATTTCGAGGTTAAAAAGCTTACGATTCCCGGCAATGGAACCAAACTGATACTGAGGGAATTGTGTCATTATCAATCTCCGTCCAGCTGCAAGATTGATCACCTAGCTTTTGACCTGAAAACAGAACCCACGACTAGCCGGAATGGTCTCCGGCGAAGACCCTCGGGCGTGAGAGTAAGTATGGTGATACGAGAGCTGATAAGTTATAAAGAACAATGTATTCGGAATAACAAATAGCAATTACCTCTAAACCGTTGAAGATGTGAAGTATTTATAGGCCTCGATAAGAGGCAAAATTGTAGTAGGATTGTATGAAATCTCTAGAATCATGGATCAGATTTGTATAAGAGATCGTGTCCATATATAACTCCTGATTTGTAGGGCTTCTGTTATGGAGAGAGTTGTAAATAGGTTGTGACTCTGTAGATCGAGGTACGCTTAGTAGGTCGAGGTCGCCTACATGGGCCTAGGTCGACCTGACTGAATGATACGGCCGGGTAACACCCGTTTGAGATATGGATCGTAAGTTGGATAAAGCTAAGTCGGGACCATGCAGATCGGACAATGGGCTAGGTCGACTGATCTTTGCTGATGGGCCATGGGCCTTGCAATAACTGGGCCGACCCATTACGGATGTGATGACAATAATATTCATACAACTGGGCTTTGGTTGTTGGGCCTAGCCCGTCAATTATATTCTGTTCAACGATAATTATATAGAGACTAGGGAGTGATTAATAACCCTCTTCACCATTAACAAGTCTAACATCATGAATAATATTTCAAAAATTTCAGGCAAAATGGGCCAAGAATAATTGTCAACGTTTACCTCCAAAATATTTTTATTGGAATAAAAGCATTAATGGCTACCTCTAAAGGATCTCTGTCTTCTGCTATCACTGACAACTACGTATCTGTGTATGGTTGTTATTGTGGTGGCCATTATTTTTGTTTTATTATCTGGTTTGGTTTGTCTAGATTTTACATTTCCGCATGTATTAGTATATACTCCCTCCGTCCCAGAACAATGTTCACATACACTGTTTACACATGTTTTAAGGAGGGAGTATTATATTGAAAGTGTTGTGAGTGTGAAAATAAAATAGAAGAGTGAATGAGTGGAGAGAATAGTAAATTATAATGGTGTTGTGAGTATTAAAATAATGTAGGAGAGAGAATGAGTGGAGGGAATAGTAAAAATTCCTTTCCATTTTAGGTAAGTTTTAAATGTGTGAAGTAAGTTTTGGGACGCCCAAAAGGGAAAGTGTGAAGATTGTTCTGGGACGGAGGGAGTATATATATATACTCCCTCCGTCCCACGTGAATACAAGCTTATTTCCTTTTTGGTCCGTCCCACGTGAATACAAACTACCCAAAATGGAAATAAATTTATTATTTTATATTCACCCTACCCCACCCACTCATTCTCTCTCTTCATTTCCTACCACACAATTTATTCAACCAACTTCACTCATTCTCTCTCTTCATTTCCTACCACACATTTTCATTATCTTAATAATATTTCTTAATAATTGTGCCCGGAAAAATGGTTTGTAATGACGTGGGACGGAGGGAGTATATTTTAAAAACTCTTTTTTTTCAAAATTTGTACAAGCGTTTGTCTAGATTTTACATTTATCATCCCAATTAATTGAAAACGTTCGTCGATTTCTTGGATGAACAAATCTAATGTCATTGTTGTAACGAAAGCAAATTGGTAACAGTTTGATATAACAGAGTAGAAAAGATAAATATATAACAAACACAAAATAACAAACGTACATAATACTAACTAGATTACGTGCTACGAGATTCAGATGTTTTTTTTTACTAACGTCATTAAACACAATATTGAACACAAGACTATTACTGGATTGCTATTGCTAGCACAAATTGATAGACTTCGGCTATCCGAGACTCATATTGAACAACTTCGCATATGACCAGTGTTTCAGATTGTTACTGGATCACCAATAAACACATATTAGACTCAATAAACAAATAGACAAAAGTATCTCCATCATCTTGTATAATTAGACTATAAGGGGATAATAGAGTATTTATGCTCTCTAACCCTAATACAATAGAGTTTAGAAAAACCCTTGTTAGGAAACCCTTTACCAAATTCGGTCCAAAAACAGAATTTATCGGACCTATACGACCGCATAGTCACTCTGATGTCAAAGCAACCGCATAGTCACTCTGATGTCAAAGCAACCACATAGATGTTGATTTCCTCGTATAGCCAAAAAAGTCAAAAACTTCAACAAACACTGTGACCTATTGTAAGTGCTCCAATTTGAGTTGTTAGAATTTTCGTTAGAAAATTAACGAAAGTTTTAACATTTCTAACATTTTTAACAATTCTTAACATTTCTAACAAAGTGAGGGTAGATTAGGGATTACCATTTTAAGATAAACCATGGAAAAGAATCAAAAAAGCAAAAGAAATGGTCAAAAACCCGAAATAGAAGTGGCTGGGACATTTTCTGGCTGTATAATTTGAATTTTATTCTTCCTGTCCAAAGCCTGGAGCAGCATTTAATGAACAGTGCACGCCTTCAAGACCATCCGCGCGGACAAGATTGAAATTTCCAGGCCTATAAATTGAACCCCTCAGCTTCACTTTTCAAGGGAGAAAGAACACAATTCACTCACAGCAACAGCACTCTGGCGAAAAATAGAGAGAAAACAGTGGAAATCCTTAGATTGCCACCATTTTCTCTTGAATCTTTCCCAAATCCCACTCACTCCAAATACTCTCAA
Organism: Adenophora triphylla var. japonica; assembly: GCA_022495995.1. Taxonomy (NCBI): domain Eukaryota; kingdom Viridiplantae; phylum Streptophyta; class Magnoliopsida; order Asterales; family Campanulaceae; genus Adenophora; species Adenophora triphylla. The sequence goes on from JAFEMH010001505.1 coordinate 255,623, forward strand.
ATCACTCCCATTCATACACAAGCCCAAGTATCAATCACCCCTTAAGAGGAGGATTAGAGAGAAAACATAGATGACTTAATTGTTATCTACTTGTTTTCTCTTTGACCAACTCTAATCACAAGCCCTAAACACATTCAAACCCTAAACACATTCAAACCAAGCCTTGAATCCATTCAAACACAAACACAAGGGAAGATAGGTATAAACTCCCTCTCCCTACCCTAAATCTCTCTCATCCATGCATGCACTTTCAAACTCTAAAATGTAGTTTGTTCATCTTCTTGCTCTAGATCCAAGAGAATCACCATGAAAGTTCATCTCCATGGATGATCCTCTACAAGGATCAACATTCTTTTCAAAGTATCTTTACTTACTTGAAAACACATTTTCAAAACCTAAAAATCATTTTTATACATCAAATCTTGATTTCAAAGGATAAAATTCCCCTTCCCAAGCAAATGAAATGCTTAAGTCCTAATGTACCCTAAGGATGGCTTGATATAGTAGATCACCTCTAAAATGTCTAGTGACTACTAATCAAAGCCTAAGGAGATGGGGACAAGCATGTATGCCAAACCCCCTTTAAAATCATGTTTTTCTTCAAGAGGAAGTTGCTGTCCAGTAGCCTTTCTCTAAGACCTCTGTCCATGGTCTAATTTTTTGGACATACAGAAACTTGGAATTTGGTGTTGACTACAAAATACTTTTTGTAGACAACATCCAGAGATTTCCATACATATTTTTACTTTATTTTTTGCGTGAGTAAAACTCCCTTTTTCAAATTATCTTTTAAAAGTCAGTTCATCAGTCTCTGGAAATCCAGATTTCATATCTGAGATTTCCAGAAGTTTTTGGTCCACCAAATCACCTCCAAATGGGAAAGTTCTTTTATATAAACCTTATTTAAGGTGTTTTGAACAACTTTTATTCTCGGACTTTCCCTAGATTTTGAAGTTTTAAAGCTCTAAAGTCCATTTCAAAATCAGGTGTCTAATGTCTTTTACATTCTGGCAGAATTGGTTTTCAACTTCAAAAAATCTTTTGAGTACCAAAACTCAACCCAAAAATCATACCAAAAATCATGGGATTTGTTCAAAGTCTAATAAAGAGTTCCCAATTTTTACTTTTCAATTTCAACTTATTTTGGCCAAAACACACACACACACACACACACAAATGATTTTTAAGCTTGGAAGACTCGTTTTACGAGGCATTCCGGGTGAACACTAACGTTCTTCCCGGCGTGTAACGTGACCTCCGAACCCAAATCTCTAATCTCGGGCATTTTTCAAAGTTTTGGCCCTTAAAACAAAAATGGCGTGGCGACTCCGTTTGATTTTCAAAAAAAATCGGGTATCATCACAGTGGCGACTCTGCTGGGGACAAATAAGTTTTATCTTTTCAAAAAAAAAAAGGAAAAAAAATTTTGAGGGTCAAGCTTCCGTCCCGGCATTTAAAACCATTTGTTGTGTGTGTGTTGATTTTTCACATTTTCGTGTTGTTTTGGCCGCCTCGGAAAAGTCAAAATTTTGACTATCGGACCCGTTGCCTTGAATTTTGAATTATGTGCTTATGTACTTATGTGTTATTTGCTTTCAAAAAAAAATTTTCAAAAAAAAAAAGACTTCAAAAAAAAATTCAAAAAAACAAAATCAAAAATCCAAAAAAAAAAGAAGGATTTTCCAAAAAAAAAAAAAGGCTTCAAAAAAAATAATTTTCAAAAAAAAATCATCATTTTTTTTTTGCATGCATCATACTTTTTAAGACACATGAAAATTTCTATTTTTCTCAAAAAAAAGAAGATAGACTGCTTGCACACTACGCGCACTTGGCCTTACACTGCACACTACGTCCCTAACCCGGGGAAATCCCTGTAGCGGCCCGTTTGGTCTTATTACGCCTCTCGGTGCAAGCACGGGACTACCCAAACATCCCATGGAGCCTCGTGTCGACCATGCACTTGTCCGTGACACACTTTGTCCGAGACCCGGTTGGTTTTTAGTCTGGTCTGTGTCATGCCCTGTCTGTGTATAGACATTTCCTTTCAAGCCTTAGTCGGCATACCAAGTCAATATCTTTCGGGACCCTAATCAGTCGAAGTCCTGCCGATTTTTCGTCACGGGCTTTGACCAGATATTGACTGGCGCCTTGACTTTGACTCTGACTGGCACAAATTATACACTGACTCCCAGCATGACACTGAGTCATCAAGGATTAACGATTATTCCATGCCTAATTACGGCCTAATTGACGACAAGTCAAGATCGATTATGGACATTTATCAGTCCGAATCATGCCGACTTTTTGTCGAGCCCTCGGACATAATCTTGACTTTGACGTCAGCTTTGTCCGTAATTTACATCAAATGCTCGTTAAAACTCGATTACCCGCCAGACTTTTAGGATCGTTTTCATTTTCGATCGGTGGGACCCGCTTGCCCTATAGGACCCTCGCCGGGCATCCACACTGGGAAGTCGAAATACAGGTGGAATACGAGGGGCTTATAGACGTAGTGATGGGGCCCACTGATCCAGGATCCAGAGTAGTTTGCGAAAAAGAAGAGCAATCTTTTCCAACCGATTAGGTTTAATAAAACATGTTTTAAGTAAATTTAAACGAATAATCGCATGTTGCATGAGCCCTAAGCCCAAACACCAACTTGTTCCGCTTTACCGAGTCTGAACCACACCCTTTTGTGCCTTCCACAGTAAGCAAAGTTTGGATCAAGACCCCGGGTCATCATTTGCTCAGCTCAGTCATTCCGAGTCGGATACTTCATCGGTTTCCTCCTTCGCTTCGCTCAAAGTTTGAGAATGGCCAACTCGGAGGAGAAGCTGTGGGGGACGTACAACTCCGTACCCGAAAATCCGTAAAATGCCGAGCGGTGGAATCGGATGTTGGAACAGATAAGACAACATCAAGAGGCTCGAGATCGGTCGGTTATTGGAAGGTATCGTAACCCGGGGGCTAACAATTGTTCGCAACCCTAATGGAACCTTTACGGTTGATGCGAAGATTGGAACTAATTACCCTCCCGGGCATGCCAACTACCATCAAATGCCCTGTTCCCTTTCGTGTGGAACTACTAATAGGCCAAGCATCCCCCAGCCTATCACTCGGCTGCCTCTTGGCCTCATTGTATCAATACTCCTCGACAGTCCGATATTGGTCAACTTCCCCGCGCCTCTCGGTTTTCACCTTTGGGTTCCAATCGATGCATTTACGCCGCGGCTTGGAATGGGTCGGTTCGCTACTCCAAAACCTCGGCCCGGCCCGGGCCATCGGTCTAGAATTGGTCGGTTCGGTACATCTCGGCCCTACGGCTCGATACTCCTCAACGGCCGATCTAGGTCAACTTTGCCCCGGTGCCTCTCGAGGTCTCACCACCGGGATTGAATCGGTTGGCTTTCGCCCCCACGGCTAGGAATGGGTCGGTTTACTACTTCACAACATCGATGCAGTTCGGGTCATCATCTCGGAATGGGTCAGTTCACGACTTCTCAAGCCCAGCGAGTTTGACATGGCTCCGCAAGCCATTTTGGGACGGTTCGCTTCTCGGGCTCCATGGTTCGAGAGGGGGCCGGCTTGCTTCCTCCAATTCTCGAAGCATACTTTCCCTATGATCTTTGCAAGATCACATGGGCCACCAGGCTCTTATCACCACTTCATCAGGTTTACCGTATTCACAACATCCTCAAAGCTCTACCTCGCCCCTCCGGTTGGAAAGTCCGACAAGGTCAAATGCTCCTCATCAAATTCTCCACCCGGCTGTTACGCAAGCTGCTCCTGCTCATCAAGTACAGTATGCACATTACCCTTGTAGTCACGTTCCTCAGTGTGGTCAAGACACGTTCAGTCCTACTGTTACGATGCCTCAAATCTCATATCTTCAGCAGCCTTTTGGATCCGCACTTACTGCTCCCTGGTATCCACCCATTACGAGCCATATATCCTCATCTTCGGCAACTGCCAGGCCTTATGAAGAGGGTTACGGTCACGATTTTAATGCTCAGACTGTCATCCTCCCACCAGAGTACTTCCTACTATGGTTTCATTTACTAATGCCAATCTTGTGGCGGGGTCATGCAGTCCTAGTGTTCCTATTGACTCGTCCAATGGATTATTGGTAGAACCAATTAAGAAGGTACAAGAAAAGCCTAGCAACGAGAGTATCGATGATCGCTCGACTCGGGTCATCTCACCATACCAATCTTGTGTATCCGACACGAATGAGTTTTACAAAAGGTCGAATCTCGACGATTACATCGATGATTACATCAAAAGGGTTCGTGCACGGGGAAAAACTACGAGTCTGAACATGTCTCACCGCTATAAAACTTACCCTTCCAACACGGCTCCGACATCCAGTAAAGGAAAGAAGGCATTGTGTACAAATGACGGCATCCAAAAGCAACCAAGAAATGGTGGTCCTCTAAGGCAACGAGAACATTTTGATGATTTTGGGATGCCCATGGGCTTAATTTTCAAGGGTTTAGTAAAGGAAGGCCTTTTGGAGCCTCTCAGGGACTACCATCCAAGGAGCTCAAATGCACCCCTAGACATGAGTAAGCACTGCGCCTTCCATAATCATTATGGCCACACGACCGACGACTGCACAGTCTTGAAGAGAGCGGTTCAAGGGTTAATCGAAGCGGGCAAGCTTGAGCGCCCCAATGGACCAAAACCGGTAAACCCTGTTCAGAATGGTGACCAAGTCAATGACCAAATCTCGAATCAAAGAGCATTAAGAGTTTATTCTCCCCCAAAGGAGAAACCACATCCCGAGGATTTGGGTGTTCCCTTAAGCAAAGTTTTAAATAGCTTGCTAAAGCAGGGTCTCCTCGAACCCATGAGAAACTATCAGCCCAAGGATCCCAAAATCCCTTTGGACACCACTAAGCATTGTGCTTTCCACCAGTATCACGGTCATATAACCGACAACTGTACAGCTTTGAGAAAGGTAATTCAGGGGTTAATTAAGAAGGGCAAACTCGAGCGCCTCAGTAATCTCAACCCTGCCAATGATCATTTCCCAAACAACATAAGTGTAAACATGATTGAGTTTTATGATTCAAGCTCCAAGCTAGATGATTTAGTCGCAACAAATGTTGAGAATGGCTGGTTTGACTGCAACAAGCATGTGACCATGGCAAAGCCGAATTCGGTGAAATTCTTTGAACTCTCGCTCTCCGATAAGTTCACGACTGACGCCAAGATGATAACAATCTAATGGCAGAAAAGGCAACTGTCAGGGCCGGTGAGCGATGAATTCCTTGAAGTTACCAAAGGCAAGCATAGTCTGTCAAATTTGCTTCCAACGCTGAAGGATAGAGACGTGGTCCAACAACAAAGAGTAGCTAGACTAAGGGCTACCCATCCTTTAATATTAAAACAGTCTTTTAGTCAACCTTCGTAGGTTCTAGTACTTTCCTCGTTCAATCAAGTCCTCCTTGGACATTGTAGTTAATCTTAAAATTTTCTATAAAAGAGTCTTTTTCTTTTCTTGCTAGACTTGAGACATTATTTGCACACCTACAGTACATTTATTGAAATGGTTTTATTTTAAATGATCACTCGCATTGCCCAACAAATAATCTCTGGAAATGATTAAGATTTTAATTAATTGGTGCGAGAAAGTCAACTAATGCCCTCCCTATACACTTTCCTTACCTCACAAAGGCCTCCATCAAGCCATACACTTTCCAAAACATGTCCCCATCATCACCTTGACCAAGTCAACGACGGCGGCAGCATCAAAGAACAACAAAAGGTCACTCAGCATCAGAAGATTGACCCCATGTCGACAAAAAATTGGGGTCTTGCCTCCGCCTCCCGTGCATCAAGAAAGTTCAAGCAGAGGCTTGCCTTCATCCTCGAAAAAAAAAAAAAAAAAAAAAAAAAAAAAGAAAGAAAAAAAAGCTTCAAAAAAAAAAAAGAGCTCAAGTAAAAGCTTCAAATAAAAAAAAAACAAAAGCTTCAAAAAAAAAATGAGGCCAAGGACCCAGCACCGCCGATCAGAGGCTTGAATTAAAGCCCGAAGAACGAAAGTTGTCGACAACAAGGGAGCAGTTAAAGCAACGACAAAAACACATCATAAGCCCTTAAGCTGAATTCAAAATCTTTCTTCCCCAATGAAGGATGATGATCAAGAAGCAATGAAATCACGGAAGAAGGCGTCAAAAAACGACTTGTCAAGGAACCACCTCGAGGCCCGTACCTTATCATCCAAACTTCCTATCCGAGCCTTTTCACCAAAAGTACCCCAAATGTTCATACCCCTTTTCCAAAGTCAAACACGGTTAAAGCCCGAACTACGGCGACCTGAGCTCCTTATATTAAGGGGAACGTAGGCAACCAGAAATGGTCCGGTCATAAACATATCCAAATCCCAAGAAAATTCGGTCTCATCAATGGCCTCTCATGTGCACAATCTTTCTTCGCAATTCGCCAACTTAACCCTTGGTATTGGGCGGCTTTCTCCTCATGATTAATCAAAATGTTTGTTCATATCGAGATTAGAGGTGTGAGTAACCCGAACATTAATAAAGGGTTTTAAGCAATCTTGTGATCATTTTGAATAAAACATGTTTTCAGATGTCTCGACAAGTCTTCTTTTTCTACGTTATAGGAAAAATAGAGCTAAACACTAATTTTCTGTCAGCAGGGGCTTCCATACACTTTTACAAACCTTTCTACACTTATGCTCTTTCAAAAGAGTCAAACCCATAACGAGTTCTTTTGTGCCTTCATCAAATGAGGCCAACAAATAATACAACTCGGGGATTCGTCCCCACTTTTCGAACATCTGCCCCTGCAGGTATACATTTCTAAATTGTCTTTCTTTTACATTTTCTTCCGGTTGACTAATTGACTAAAGGAAATAATAAAGTAAATATAGAAGGATGGGTTGCCTCTTTTGCTACATGACAATTCAATTTGCATTAGAGCTGCACTGTACTCTTTAAGGAAGAGCTTTCGTCAAGTCATTTCTTTAGAGTGGGGCTTCTCTGGTTATGCCGGGTCCACGTTGTTTCCTCACTTCACTACAAGATTCACAATCATGAATCTAAGGCTTTACCAAGTCGCTTCTTCAAAATCAAGACTTCGCCAACACATCTCTTCGGACCAAGGCTCCGCCAAGCAAAGTGAGATTTGATCCCCATGTTGGTCAAGGGCTTTTCAAGTGCAGTTCTTTGATGTCCAAGGATGAGGACGGGATCTTAACCAGAACCAGAGATTCATCATATTGGAACCCGAGTCCATAAAGCTCCTTGTGCCAATCAGAATGAGGTTTCGATGTTCATCCTTGGAAGGTGTCAGGAATTTTGGCTTGACGATTGCCCTCAACCTCGATTGGACTTTCACGATAGAAGAGGAAAAGGATCCCCATCCCTATCTTGGCCAGAGAGACTACCGCCGAATGCCACCACCTTCCTCACATGGAACCTCCACCGGGCCACACTCTTCTCGGCACAGTGAATCGGTCATCCTTTCGGCCTCGGTGCAGTATACATTCACGGTTCGATGCAGGGACGACGTTTGGGGAAACATATTAAATTCAGCCCGATTTGGGCCAGTATGGTGTGCCTCAATACAGTTGGGGTCAGCTCGGTATGTCGCAGCAGTTTGGTATGCCTCAGCAGCTCGGTACAGATCAGTCAGGGGCTTCTCAGTTGCATCAGCTTGGTATGACTTCTCAGTTGGGTTTGGGACGGCGGTCAACTATGGATCAGTTTGAACTTCTCAGCCCCAGCAGTTTGGAATGCCTCGACAGCAACCCAGTTCAAGACAGCTAGTCCCCGGCACCGCACAAGTCTCACAAGATCCCTTCATGACCGCCTTAACGGGACAGCAAACCCCCAATCCCACTCTCGGTCGCCCAGACTACTCCAGGATGCCACCGCCAGCCTCCTATGGTACTATCTCCTTGATCTTTGGGTCAGCCAGCTCCCCATCTACAGACCACTGGATCCATGCAGCCTGATGGGACGAATCAGTTCGCAGTTCCTCAGTAGGAACAAAATCAGTACGGAATGTCTTCTCATGGTTGGGGGTACCTTGGAATGCCACAGCAAATTGGGATCCCGTCTCAGTTCAGAAACGATCAAGCCGAACCTTCACAACAACAGTTCAAAGTGCCACAGCAACAGTTTGGAATGCCGCCACAGTCTGGTTCGGGGCCACAGTCAGGAGCCCCTCCTCAGAATGATGCTAGCTCAGCTGCTCCTCACACAGCCTTCACAAATCCATTTCTCACTCAGGGTTCGATGGGTTACCAAACCTCCATCCCGGTTTCATCAGAATCACCAGGACCGCAGTACCCCCCTGGTTATACACCCTCGCCACAGGCAGCCATGCAATTCAACAACCAGGGACAGCAGGGCCTCACTCCGGAAATCCAAGCTACCCGGCTACATCAGAACTGCCTTCACCCTCTTTGCCAGTTGAAAACCAACAACAAGCCGCAAGGTTCTATCCCTTCGCCCAGGCTCCTACTCACACTCCACAGGGTAATTTGGGCTAATTCAGGTCTACGCCTATGCCCCAGGCCCTGCCATACTTTCCGCCAGCATGCCGCCAATGGTGACCTCTCTCTCCAGCACGATCACCGGCTTGAACACTCTGGTTCCACCACCGAACTCTCATCTGGCTTTGGTTCATGGAACACCATAAGGAAATGAAAGCGCAGGTCGCCTAGCTGACACAAAGGAAGGCCGCCCTCCGGCCCGCAGATCCCTATTCCGCACAAGTTCGTGATGCCTAACTGTTTGACGGGGCTGCCTGTCCCAAGATCCACCTTGACACCTACTAAGCCAAAGGGTGCACCAATCAGCAGTTGGCTGACTATTTCAGTCTCTCTTTGAAGTCCAGTGCTCTAAAATGGTTCTTCCGCTTAAAACCCGAGGCCAGAGCTACATGGGAAACAAATAGAGTTGACCTGCAGACAACATTGCAGCGTGCCGACGAGAACATCGGGAATTTTTACAAGCGTTGGAACCTGAAGCTTAGCGAAATGGCAACCCCTCCTTCTGAAGAGGAACAACTGGGCATCTTTCAGTCATGCCTGAAACCACATCTGAGAGCCTCCCTCAGCAATTTCCCCTATCCGGATCTGCGGGCAATGGTCAATTCCGGGGCTAAGTTTGAGAGGACTTACAATCGCAGAAGTTGTTGCACTCGCTACTGTATACGGCTTCTTCCACCTCCAACACGTCTCCTGCCCAGCCCTATTCGAGACAGGATTGCAACAATGCCACTCCTTTCGTGCCAAGGAAAGGTGATGTGCCCAAGTCGCGAAGACTTAAGCTTGAAGATTTCGGAATGCCTCTGAGCGACGTCTTTCAGGGATTTGTGAAGAAAGGTTTGACCAGACAACCATCAGCCCATGGATCCCGGTGTCCCTTTGGACACAACTAAACTCTGTGCTCCCCACTAGTATGCTCCTGAAAAAGGGCAGTGTGAGAACTGATCGAAAAAGGGTACCCCAAGGACCCAATACAGTCAACAATCCACTCCCTAAAAAAAAGTAGGGTGAATATGATTGAAGCCATAAACAAGCCAAGTACCACTATGGCTAACAGTTCCCATATGGAAGACACTCTTCGAAGAGAGGGTTCTAGTTTCATAGTTGTTATCAAAGGTGGGTTTCTCACTTCATGACGTAATGCTGCAATGAATCTGGGGTCACATCAACTTCACATTGAGGGCTCTCACGTTGATCGATTTGGCTCGGTACTTCATCAGTATGTCAGTTTTACAGTCAAACCTGTAACTAGACCTCTGTAGTGACGCTTTGTCGAACCTGGGGTTTCATCAAATCATTCAGAGAAAGATTCCGTGGCTTTCGCCATGTCTCTTCCACGGAATGGGGCTTTATCAAGTCACACCTATCTTCAGAAGAAAGGCCAAGTCACCTCAACAACTATCTTGGAGTTTCAGCTTTAGAACTTGGTATATGGCAACTCCCGGCATCATCAAAGGTTGAGAACTGGGAATCTCCTCATATCAGCATTTTGCCAAGTCATTCTCCAAATTTATGTCAAGTCACAACTAACCCAAGCGAAAGAGGGTTCATTCATATCAACATACTCTGATGCTAGAGCCTGTCAGCATCAACTTCAAATGTCCGAGACTGAAAAGAAGTTTCAATCGAGACCCGGGGTTCAAATCCAACTTCATCCCAATATGATACTGCTGACCTACAACAAGACCTCACCAATGACATGCAATTCAGTCCGCGACTAAAGGATATCACCCCACCTGCACAAAGCTTGTCCCAAACAGTCCACCTGCATCCCCACAAAAATCTCCCCAGGGCTCATCTAGCATGCAAAACACTAAAAAAAAAACAAAAAAAAAAAAACCTAAGCGATTGCGAATCATTTTAGTTCTATGCATGCATCCATCATAATAAATGTCATATGTGCGTTTGTCCCTCTACTAACAAATGTAGCAATTCAAGCACGAAAGACCAGTCTTCCGAAGCCTCCTCGCAGCATGATCTCCACCGAAAGCGTAATTCCAATGACTTCAACGGAACTACCCAAATGACTGATACCTCAAGTCAACACCCTCTTGGTTCAAACCCCTCAAGCCCACGACACCGAGACTGAAAAGAAGTTTCAATCGAGACCCGGGGTTCAAATCCAACTTCATCCCAATATGATACTGCTGACCTACAATAAGACCTCACCAATGACATGCAATTCAGTCCGCGACCAAAGGATATCACCCCACCTGCACAAAGCTTGTCCCAAACAGTCCACCTGCATCCACACAAAAATCTCCCCAGGGCTCATGTAGCATGCAAAACACTAAAAAAAACAAAAAAAAAACCTAAGCGATTGCGAATCATTTTAGTTCTATGCATGCATCCATCATAATAAATGTCATATGTGCGTTTGTCCCTCTACTAACAAATGTAGCAATTCAAGCACGAAAGACCAGTCTTCCGAAGCCTCCTCGCAGCAAGGATGGTCTCCACCGAAAGCGTAATTCCAATGACTTCAACGGAACTACCCAAATGACTGATACCTCAAGTCAACACCCTCTTGGTTCAAACCCCTTAAGCCCACGACAGCTTGTGCTCGGACACCTAAAGTTGACATCAGCCTGATTCAGACACCTCAATCCTGCACCATTTTAGCCTCAGACACATTAGGACAACACCACCTTGGCTCCAGGTCTACAGTGCATTAAGTCCGTAAAGACATCTTCCGACATCTCTAGTTAGACAAAGGCGACCTCCAATGTCCACAAATGGATGAAGACAGCCTCCAGCATCTACAGTTTGGCAAAGATAGTCCGTGAAGACATCTTCCGACATCTCCAGTTAGGCAAAGGCGACTTCCAATGTCCACAAATGGATGAAGACAGCCTCCAGCATCTACAGTTTGGCAAAGATAGTCCGTGAAGACATCTTCCGACATCTCCAGTTAGGCAAAGGCGACCTCCAATGTCCACAAATGGATGAAGACAACCTCCAGCATCTACAGTTTGGCAAAGATAGTCCCCATGTCTATAGCTTGGCAAAGACAAGCTCCGGCGCCTGCAACTTGGTAGAGACAACCCCCAACATCCACAAATATATGAAGACCGCCTCCAGTGTCTACAATTCGGTAAGGGACGCCAAGTTCTCAAATGTAATTCGGTCAAGGACGCCAAGTTCTCAAAATGCAAATTGGTCAAGGACGCCAAGTTCTCAAAATACAAACCGGTCAGGGACGCCAAGTTTTCGCATGCAAATTGGTCAAGGACGCCAAGTTCTCAAAATGTAAATTGGTCAAGGACGCCAAGTTCTCAAAATGCAAATTTGTCAAGGACGTCAAGTTCTCAAATGCAAATCGATCAGAGACGCCAAGTTCTCAAATACAATTCGGTCAGAGACGCCAAGTTCTCAAATGCAAATCGGTCAGGGACGCCAAGTTCTCAAATAAAATTCGGTCAGAGACGCCAAGTTCTCAAATACAATTCGGTCAGAGACGCCAAGTTCTCAAATGCAAATCGGTCTGGGATGCCAAGTTCTCAAATACAATTCGGTCAAGGACGCCAAGTTCTCAAAATGCAAACTGGTCAAGGACGCCAAGTTCTCAAATACAATTCGGTCAGGGACGCCAAGTTCTCGAATACAATTCGGTCAGGGACGCCAAGTTCTCAAATGCAATTCGATCAGGGACGCCAAGTTCTCAAACGCAAATCAAAATGCAAATGGGTCAGGGACGCGAAGTTCTCAAATGTAATTCGATCAGGGACGCCAAGTTCTCAAACGCAAATCAAAATGCAAATGGGTCAGGGACGCCAAGTTCTCAAATGCAATTCGATCAGAGACACCAAGTTCTCAAAGGCAAGTAGGTCAGAGACGCCAAGTTTTCAAATGCCAATCGGTCAGAGGTACCTCACGCCCCTAAAGGTTTCAACATCTCGATCAGATACATCAAGGCTCTCAATACTATCAACTACCACACAGCCCCCGCGACTTGCTCTCCTGCAGGTAAGCACAACAAAGGTACGTTAGTCCCTCAACCTATCTCAAAAATATGCATACATTCACAAATGTTGCATGATTACCCATAGCTTTAGCTCTCTCTATCTCCGTAAATAGCGACAGAAGCTTTAGCTCCTTAAGGTGACAGCCTCCGAATTATCAAAAGGCCCAGGATCCTAGACCTGTTCCTAACTATCCAGTGGATTTCGAACTACGTCCAGGCTTGATTCCCACTCGGGATACGTAGGTAGCCTACTATAGGTCCAGCCGCTTGACCAACACGGTCACCCTTTTCCCCGATAATCATCGTAAGCTCTAATCTTCCCCTGCGAGAATGCCCTCAAATAGTCTCCCTCAACCTCGATTTAGGTTCATACTCCTGAACTGAGCCCTCATTTAGGTTCATACAATAGAACTAAACCTCAACTTAGGTTCATCCCTGACGAAAGCGAACGGAATTCCGTCTCTTTCACCTCCGGCAGCAAACGTAAGACCGATCCCTTCAAATAAAGTCCACCAAAAGACTGTCTATCCCCTCAGAGTCCGTCCCCAACGAAAGGATACGAACATCGAAGGAAATCATTTCAAAACAAGTTGATACCTCCAGATCACCCATCACCAAGGTTCGAGGCACCTAAGACGCCATCATCAGGATTCGAGGCACCTAAGACGCCATCACCAAGGTTTGAGGCACCTAAAACGCCATCATCAAGGTTCGAGGCACCTAAGACGCCATCACCAAGGTTCGAGGCACCTAAAACGCCATCATCAAGATTCGAGGCACCTAAAACGCCATCACCAAGGTTTGAGGCACCTAAAACGCTATCACACACAAAACGAGGAAAGCGATAAATCGCAATCATTTCCTAATTCGACAAACCGAAATCATTGCCAGGGTGACTTCCCAAAAATAGTCAGATCTTAGGGTGACTTCCCAAAAATAGTCAGATCTTAGGGCGACTTCCCAAAAATAGTCAAATCATAGGGTGACTTCCCAAAAATAGTCAGATCTCAGGGCGACTTCCCAAAAATAGTCAAATCTTAGGGCGACTTCCCAAAAATAGTCAAATCATAGGGTGACTTCCCAAAAATAGTCAGATCTTAGGGCGACTTCCCAAAAATAGTCAAATCTTAGGGCGACTTCCCAAAAATAGTCAAATCATAGGGTGACTTCCCAAAAATAGTCAGATTTTAGGGCGACTTCCCAAAAATAGTCAAATCTTAGGTTAACACCCTAAAACAGTCACTCCAGGGTCAAAGACCCGAACTACGACTGGCTTGATTCCTCTTAAGGATACGTAGGTAGCCTATCATTAGGTTCAGCCATCAGACCGAAATGGTCATTCCTATCCCCAGCAGAGCGGATATACAACTTCAGCCACCAGACCGAAAGTGGTCATCTCTTATCCCCAGCAGAGCGGATATACAATTTCAGACCGAAAATGGTCATTCCTATACCCAGCAGAGCGGATATACAACTCCAGCCATCAGACCAAAATGGTCATCTCTTAGCCCCAGTAGAGTTTCTCTCAGCAATCGACTGCAGAACTCGCTCACCAGGTTGACGCCTCAAAATAGTCATTCCAGGGTCAAAGACCCGAACTACGGCCGACTTGATTCCCATTCGGGATACGTAGGTAGCCTATCACTAGGTTCATCCACTTGATCACTTGATCATCCTGTCAAATATGGAGCCTTACTCTTATCGACGACCCCGCTTCCTTCGAAAGCGTCGTCGCCGAGGGACTACTGTAAGTGCTCCAATTTGAGTTGTTAGAATTTTCATTAGAAAATTAACGAAAGTTTTAACATTTCTAACATTTTTAACAATTCCTAACATTTCTAACAAAGTGGGGGTAGATTAGGGATTGCCATTTTAAGATAAACCATGGAAAAGAATCAAAAAAGCAAAAGAAATGGTCAAAAACCCGAAACAGAAGTGGCTGGGACATTTTCTGGCTGTATAATTTGAATTTTATTCTTCCTGTCCAAAGCCTGGAGCAGCATTTAATGAACAGTGCACGTCTTCAAGACCATCCGCGCGGACAAGATTGAAATTTCCAAGCCTATAAATTGAACTCCTCAGCTTCACTTTTCAGGGGAGAAAGAACACAATTCACTCACAGCAACAGCACCCTGGCGAAAAATAGAGAGAAAACAGTGGGAATCCTTAGATTGCCACCATTTTCTCTTGAATATTTCCCAAATCCCACTCACTCCAAATACTCTCAAATCACTCCCATTCATACACAAGCCCAAGCTTCAATCACCCCTTAAGAGGAGGATTAGAGAGAAAACATAGAGGACTTAATTGTTATCTACTTGTTTTCTCTTTGACCAACTCTAATCACAAGCCCTAAACACATTCAAACCCTAAACACATTCAAACCAAGCCTTGAATCCATTCAAACACAAACACAAGGTAAGATAGGTATAACCTCCCTCTCCCTACCCTAAATCTCTCTCATCCATGCATGCACTTTCAAACTCCAAAATGTAGTTTGTTCATCTTCTTGCTCTAGATCCAAGAGGATCACCATGGAAGTTCATCTCCATGGATGATCCTCTACAAGGATCAACATTCTTTTCAAAGTATCTTTACTTACTTGCAAACACATTTTCAAAACCCTAAAAATCATTTTCAGACATCAAATCTTGATTTCAAAGGATAAAATTCCCCTTCCCAAGCAAATGAAATGCTTAAGTCCTAATGTACCCTAAGGATGGCTTGATATAGTAGATCACCACTAAAATGTCTTGTGACAACTAATCAAAGCCTAAGGAGATGGCGACAATCATGGATGCCAAACCCCCTTTAAAATCATGTTTTTCTTCAAGAGGAAGTTGCTGTCCAGTAGCCTTTCTCTAAGACCTCTGTCCATGGTCTAATTTTTTGGACATACAGAAACTTGGAATTTGGTGTTGACTACAAAATACTTTTTGTAGACAACATCCAGAGATTTCCAGACATATTTTTACTTTATTTTTTGCGTGAGTAAAACTCCCTTTTTCAAATTATCTTTTAAAAGTCAGTTCATCAGTCTCTGGAAATCTTGATTTCATATCTGAGATTTCCAGAAGGTTTTGGTCCACCAAATCACCTCCAAATGGGAAAGTTCTTTTAAATAAACCTTATTTAAGGTGTTTTGAACAACTTTCATTCTCGGACTTTCCCCAGATTTTGAAGTTTTAAAGCTCTAAAGTCCATTTCAAAATCAGGTGTCCAATGCCTTTTTCATTCTGGCAGAATTGGTTTTCAACTTCAAAAAATCTTTTGAGTACCAAAACTCAACCCAAAAATCATACCAAAAATCATGGGATTTGTTCAAAGTCTAATAAAGAGTTCCCAATTTTTACTTTTCAATTTCAACTTATTTTGGCCAAAACACACACACACACACACACACAAATGGTTTTTAAGCTTGGAAGACTCGTTTTACGAGGCATTCCGGGTGAACACTAACGTTCTTCCCGGCGTGTAACGTGACCTCCGAACCCAAATCTCTAATCTCGGGCATTTTTCAAAGTTTTGGCCCTTAAAACAAAAATGACGTGGCGACTCCGTTTGATTTTAAAAAAAAATCGGGTATCATCGCACCTATGCGAACGCAACATGTGATTGCATAGCCTTAGCTCCAGCTTTGCGCATTTTTGACTCAAATTCAAAAAGATATATTCTATGGTCAGTCGTAGTTGTACAAATGCTATTGATTCAAAAATTGATACTCAACACACCATCTTGCCCAAAAGGAAAAAAAATGCCATTTCTTATCATTTCTCAGTCAAAAACTAAAGCTGTGTTCGATTTATGTGTAAGAACATAGATTAATATAACATATAAATACTTAATAATATAATGATCAATATTATAACATATGGTATAAAGTATAGAACTCAATATAATATGTAGAATTCCATAATATAAGTATACCATTAAATGATGGGCATAATGGTAATATCTTATATATCAATAGGTGTAGTCCCTAAATGAAGTGCCCCTTGGATTCCTATATAAAGGCCTATCCATCAAGCCTATGAATCACTAGTCATTTACATTCTCATTCAGTCAAAACTCTTCCTAAGTACTTGAAGATCAAAGAGAGTAAAGGGCACTCATCATTTAGAAGATCTACTCCTCCATAATTTAAAGTCTATCTTCTTACTTCATCCTCTTTATTCAAGAACAAGAACAAGACTAAGAACAAACATGGAATCACAAGGTATTTACACGCTTCCGTCTTCTTCTTCTTCTCTTCTTAATCTAGTAATGAGTCGGTTCATATTTAATGGATCGTAATTGTTCCAACAATTGGTATCAGAGCCTGCTCATAAACTAGATTGAGTTTGAATTTCTTATAAAGTCTTGTGCTTTAATTTGTTCAAGGTTTGTAATCCATGTAAAATTACACTTGTTTTTTTTTGTTCTTGTACATAATACTCATTTTGTCTAAGAGTATTATGTTCATAACTTCATTCTATTTCTGAATTTTGGTTTTACTCAAAAGGCTTTCAATCCTTAATGTAAGATTATCCCATTTTTGAACATAGCCACCATCCTTGGATGCGTTGTTCGTTTGTTCATTTGCATAGCCACGCATTTTTTAAATGTGTTGTGAGTATGCGGATCTACTTACTTTGATTGAAAACTGAGTCACCATGGAAATAATGGTAAGATCAAGTTTTAAGAGACACAATGGTTCATACAAGATTACCCCATTTACATAGCCAACATCATGTGTTTGGAGTGTGTAAATCTAGGTCTACTTGTTTGAATCATGTTAATTAAAGTGCAAACTTGTCCCATTTACATAGCCAATAATTATAATGCATTAAAAGGGAAATTTGGTTGGAAAACTGTTCATAAAAGGGTTTTGAAAATAGTGACTGTTCGTAATTCTGGGCATTGGGGACGAGTCGTCCCGTAGGGGACGAGTCGTGCCCATCAATTTTCTGGAATGGGACCTTTCTGATCCAGGCGTCCCCCTTATAGGGACGAGTCGTCCCCTTAGGGACGAGTCGTGCCCTAAGGGACGAGTCGTCCCCTTTGAAATTCCGTAATAGGGTTGCTTCGATTCATTCGTCCCTCCTTCATGGACGAGTCGTCCCTTAGGGACGAGTCGTGCCCTAAGGGACGAGTCGTCCGTAGAAACTTCAGCCTCAATTTTTTCAGAATTTTGATAATTTATTGATAAAATATGATATCTCGGACACCACGCTGATTGGCGGTTCTTAGAGTTGTTAAACTTTAAGAATGGACGGGTAGAACATAAGGATATTGTCTTTTATTAATAAATTTTCGTTGTTTTTACCCTTTAAAAGTTTCAAATTTACCTTAAGGCCTTAATTTTGATTAATTATATCCTTAACATTTTGAATATAATTGACATGCTTGTTTCCCAAAGGAGACCTTGTTAATTAAATCCAAAATTGTTAAAAGATGAATGTAAATATTAATATGTGATAATATGCTTGTTTCCCAAAGGAGACCTTATTATTGACTAAATATTTACATTCATAAGTAATAATTGAATTAAACTTTAGGTCATTTTAAAAACCTTGAACCATCCCAAAGGAAGGCGGGTGTTTAAAATGAGTAGTTTATTCTTTATTACCGGGGAACAATTACCTTAAACTTTAGGACACTTCTTGTACTTGATCCGGCCCAAAGGAAGGCAAGTACATGAAATGTGTTTAAGCTATTTGTTTACCCTAAGATAAATCAAATTGTGAGTCAATTCGAAATCCAAAGATTAGTCTTGATGTCATATTGATTATCTTTATTTTGATGGAATTCATTTTGATATAATTAATCATTGTGTAGATTCTTATACATGTTTTGTTTCATTCTTTTGTTCTTTTCATTCAGATTTGATCAGTGCTTCTTCTGTTACTACTGCCTTAAACTCAATTCCTTTGCTAACTGGGACAAACTTTAAAACTTGGAAAAACAAAATTATTATGGTCTTAGGCTGTTTGGACCTTGACCTCGCATTAAGAGAACAAGCTCCTACCCCTCTAACTGATAAAAGCACTGCGGAAGACCGCTTAAGTTCAGAGAGGTGGAAGCGTTCTAATTGCGTCGCCCTAAGCATAATTAAGAATGCAGTCCCGGAAACATTTCGAACGTCTCCGAGGATGTTGGTGCAAAGGTTTCCTAGATGCCCTAGAACAACGCTTTGCAAAAAGCGATAAATCGGAAACAAGTGCTACCTTGAGGAAGCTTGTTTCCATGAGGTATAAGGGCACAGGAAACCTAAGGGAATACATAATGTAAATGTTTCATCTATCATCGAAATTAAAAGCACTCAAGTTGGACTTGTCGGAAGACTTGCTTGTGCATTTGGCTTTAATTTCTCTTCCTTCACAATTTGGTCATTTTGAAACGACCTATAATTGTCAAAAGGACAAGTGGAATATTAATGAATTAATTTCACATGTCACGGAGGAAGAAGATAGGTTGAAACACACCAAACCCGAAAGTGCACATTATGCATCTACCTCTTCTCGTGGGATTAAGAGAAAAGGTAAGGAGATTGCGGTTGCATCAAAGAAGCCTAAGGGATCATCAAATGATCAAAAGGTGAAAAAGTGCTTCTTTTGCAAGGACCCCACTCACATGAAGCCCGATCGCCTAAGTATCGCCAATGGCGAATTAAGAAAGGTATGTCATTTAGCTTTGTTTGTACCGAAGCTAATTTAGTTTCAATTCCTTCGTATACATGGTGGGTAGACTCCGGTGCAACTACTCACATAAGTTCATGTATGCAGGGTTGCTCGAACTACCGAACGCCCAATGAAGGTGAAAGATTCATCTACATGGGAGCCGGAAAGCCGGTAGAGGTGGAAGGCATAGGGACCTATAGATTATCATTAAGTACCGGATATTATTTAGTTTTGAACAATGTATTTATTATTCCATCATTTAGACAGAATTTAATTTCCGTCACTACATTAGATCGAGAAGGTTATTCTTGCATCTTTGGTAATAATAAATGCAATTTATATTTTGATTCAAAGCTTTTTGGTACTAGTTCTTTGTCTTATATTGATAATCTATATTTACTTGACACACTAATTCATTAAATGAGTCCCATAATAATGAAACTAACTCTCGAGGCATAAAACGAAAGTTTTCAAGTAAAAACTCTTATACCTTGTGGCATAGGCGTTTGGGTCATATCTCCAAAAGGAGAATTGACAAGCTTGTGTCCGAGGGAATATTACATAAGCTTGATACTCCGGAAAGTAACTTTTGTATTGAATGCCTTAAGGGAAAATTTACTAATAGTACAAACAAAAATGAATCCTTGAGAGCTACAAAAGTCTTAGAACTAATTCATACGGACATATGTGGACCGTTCCCTACCCCTTCATGGAACGGACAAACATATTTCATTACGTTCATAGATGACTTCTCTCGTTATGGATACATTTATTTACTTCATGAAAAGTCCCAATCATTGGACGTTTTCAAGTCTTTTAAAACCGAAGTTGAAAATCAACTTGAAAAGACTATTAAGAACGTTAGATCCGATCGTGGTGGTGAATACTACGGTCGGAATGACGGTTCGGGAGAACAACGTTCGGGTCCTTTGCTCGCTATTTGGAAGAGTGTGGGATTGTCCTCACTACACCATGCCGGGGACACCTAGCATGAATGGTGTAGCCGAGAGACGTAATAGAACCCTTAAGGATATGGTAAGAAGTATGGTTTCTTGTACTTCTTTACCTCACTCATTATGGGGCGATGCTTTGAAAACCGCAACCTACCTTCTTAATAGAGCTCCTTCAAAAGCTACTAACAAAACCCCTTATGAATTATGGACCGGAAAGAAACCGTCCCTAAATCATCTTTATGTTTGGGGTTGTCCAGCCGAAGCTAGGCCTTATAAACCTAACGAAGGAAAGTTGGACGCTAAGACAGTTAGTAGTTATTTTGTAGGGTATTCTCAAAGATCTAGGGGATATAAATTCTATGATCCAAAGACTAGAACTTTTTTCGAGACGGGAAATGCTAGGTTCTTTGAGGATGTTGAATTTAGAGGGGAAAATTTGAATAGTAATTTTGAATTTGAAGAAATAGAAGAGGAATTCGTTTCTATACCTCTTCCTATAGTTCCTATCGAAAATCAAGCAGTTGTGCCTGAAATTCGATATGAACATAATATTCAAAATAACGTTAATTCTCCTATTAATGAACAACATGAAAATGTTGATGAGGAAATTCAACACCCTCAAAATCAAGAAGAACCGGTGCCATTAAGAAGATCTAATAGAGCAAGAAGGAGTGCTATACCGGATTATTATGATGTATATCTTGCCGAGAATGAGGAACCGTTAGGTTTAGTGGGAGATGAGCCAATCACCTTTCATGAAGCCATTAGTGGTCCAAATTCTCATAAGTGGATTGATGCCATAAATGAAGAGTTAAAATCCATGAATGATAATGACGTTTGGGATCTTGTCCCATTACCTAAGAATGTGAAACCCATCGGATGTAAATGGATCTTTAAGACCAAAAGGGATTCACAAGGAAATGTGGAAAGACATAAGGCTCGCCTTGTCGCTAAAGGATTTACTCAAAAGAAGGCATTGATTACAAAGAAACATTTTCACCGGTATCCTCTAAAAATGCTTTTAGGATCATTATGGCTTTAGTGGCACATTTTGACCTTGAGCTTCATCAAATGGATGTAAAGATGCCTTTTCTCAATGG
This sequence comes from Adenophora triphylla var. japonica, assembly GCA_022495995.1. NCBI lineage: Eukaryota > Viridiplantae > Streptophyta > Magnoliopsida > Asterales > Campanulaceae > Adenophora > Adenophora triphylla. The sequence goes on from JAFEMH010001505.1 coordinate 276,823, forward strand.
CGACATTGAGGAAACTATCTATATGAAGAAACCAGAAATGGTGACTGATTCGGATCAAACTAGTCAACTAGTTTGTAAACTTAAGAAATCCATTTATGGGCTCAAGCAAGCATCTCGTCAATGGTACTTAAAATTTAATCAAGTTATTCTTTCATTTGGCTTTGAAATGAATCTTGGTGAAGATTGTGTGTACCATAAGTTCAGTGGGAGTAGGTTTATATTTTTGGTCTTGTATGTGGATGACATTTTACTTGCTAGTAATGATAAGGACCTTCTTAAGGAAATCAAGAAATTTCTCTCAAACAAATTTGAGATGAAAGATCTTGGTGAAGCTTCTTTTGTATTAGGAATCCAAATACATCGTGATCGCTCACGAGGTATGTTAGGATTATCACAAAAGAACTATATAGAGAAGGTATTACAAAGGTTTAGCATGGAAAATTGTAAGCCACATGAAACCCCGGTCTCTAAGGGAGATAAGTTCAGTCTAAATCAATGTCCTAAAAATAATCTTGAATCCAAGTATATGGAAAATATCCCTTACGAATCGGCAGTAGGAAGCCTAATGTATGCTCAAGTCTGTACTCGCCCAGATCTTGCCTTTATTGTTGGCATGCTTGGGCGATATCAAAGCAATCCGGGAAGAGAACATTGGGTCGCAGCCAAAAGAGTGATGAGATACTTACAAAACACGAAGAACTACATGCTTACATATACAAAGTCGGATCATCTTGAGATCATTGGTTTTTCCGATTCCGACTTTGCTGGATGCCAAGATAGTCGCAAATCGACATCGGGTTATGTCTTCACTTTGGCCAGTGGAGCGATATCTTGGAGAAGTGCCAAGCAAACATTAGTTACTACTTCCACCATGGAAGCCGAATTTGTTGCTTGCTATGAGGCATCCAATCAAGCTATATGGCTGCGAAAATTCATAGAAGGGCTGCGAATTGTCAAAGGTGTTGAAAGACCGCTTAAGTTATATTGTGACAATCGGGCCGCGGTATTGTACTCCAACAACAACAAGAGTTCATCTAAATCTAAGCATATAGATATTAAGTTTCTTGTTGTGAGAGAAAGAGTACAAAATGAACAAATAGAAATAGAACTTATTGGTACAAACTCCATGTTAGCGGATCCATTTACTAAGGCGTTATCTCCTTTAGTATTTCACGAGCATGTTGCTCATATGGGTGTAATGACTTTTGATAATGCCTAAATCAGTGGGAGTTTTAAATGTTTCTATTTCCTTGTGTTGTTTTATTTAAATTGATCTCATTTGGTTAAAATAGGACTAGTTGGAGAATATATATATACGTTCTTCATATATATTCATTAATATTTCATGCTACATATCTATACTTAATCTATGTCATTTAGTTGGATATATATATGTGATTAATGTGGGTTTAGTTGCGAATCAATTACAATGACTGCCCCTTTAGTCCTTATACTTATATGACTAATGGACGGGATTGTTTTCGAATGACAACAAAGTGCACATAAGGGTTGTCATTTGTGTTATAAATATGATTGAAGAAATTTATTAAGTGAAGGTATATGTTATAATAATCCAAGTGGGAGATTGTAAGAACATGGATTAATATAACATATAAATACTTAATAATATAATGATCAATATTATAACATATGGTATAAAGTATAGAACTCAATATAATATGTAGAATTCCATAATATAAGTATACCATTAAATGATGGGCATAATGGTAATATCTTATATATCAATAGGTGTAGTCCCTAAATGAAGTGCCCCTTGGATTCCTATATAAAGGCCTATCCATCAAGCCTATGAATCACTAGTCATTTACATTCTCATTCAGTCAAAACTCTTCCTAAGTACTTGAAGATCAAAGAGAGTAAAGGGCACTCATCATTTAGAAGATCTACTCCTCCATAATTTAAAGTCTATCTTCTTACTTCATCCTCTTTATTCAAGAACAAGAACAAGACTAAGAACAAACATGGAATCACAAGGTATTTACACGCTTCCGTCTTCTTCTTCTTCTCTTCTTAATCTAGTAATGAGTCGGTTCATATTTAATGGATCGTAATTGTTCCAACATTATGTACTCTATAAACCGAACACATGGTTCACATAGTTGATTTGTATGATCGAGCATGAAAATTTGATCCACTATATTCAAATTTATACTCCATTCACCCCAATTTAAACTTCAAAAAAAAAAAAATTCTCAAAAAAAATGTCTCATTTTAAACTTAAAAAATCCAAAAAAGGAAAGTTTATAATATTTATTTATTCAATGGGCCACATATGTCATATTTACGATAATTATCAATAACTATTCTCTATCCATTTTTTTTTCCTACTCACTCTATGTACTCACAATACTCTATATATTTTATAATAAAAATATTCATCTCCTCAATATTTGAACCCAAATTATTTTGAAGTTTAGTATGGAACGGAGTGAATATATAATAATAACACTACTAAATTTAGACCCCTTTGGTTTCTGATAAAGTCTGAAATTTAATCTCAAAACCATTGACAATGAGAGGAGTGACCCATGATCTTTATATATTTAATGTTTGATTATTTATTACCCGATGTGAGATAGTTGCTGCAACACGCCCCTCACGTGTAGCCAAATTTTTGGGCTTACGCGTGGATATATAATTGGGTGATTTGGGGCTAGAACATTATGGGCCTCTTTTGGACTCGCACGTGTAGATGACCAGTTCTGATACCATGATAAGTTTGAGATTCCATCTCAAAATCAATTGACATTGAGAGAAGTGACCCACTATCTTTATATAGTCAATGATTGGCTAGTTAATTTCCAATGTGAAATATTTGCTCATGTAAGTTCTACCTAACATCTCCACCTTAGGTGACCAAAGAGTAAATACTTAATTATCTCTCACAATCAAAATTTACATATATATTTTTGATATGAGATAACAGATATCCTGAAACCGTGAGTTTTTGGGAACATATTTATGTTTCCTTATTTAAAAAGACTTCTATTATGGTAAGAAGATTTTGGGACTTTCATGGAGATTTATAAGTATCCTACTTTGACTAGGAATTGTAAATATAGTAAATATCTTTTATTTATGTACATAGTTTTATATTAGGACTAACCTACTAATATTTGATTTCCTTGTGAGTGTGTTTTATGTTTTCATATAGGAAAAGAGATCTCACAAAGGAAGAGGTCGATTGCATGAAGATCTTCTCTATGGTGCACTATAAATACAAGACATTCAGCACAAGAGAAGCGACATAATTTTAGAGAGAAAATTACTCATTTTTCATTGTATTCGACATTATTGGTTTTAGGTTGTGAGTGAAGGTTGTGCCTTACATCCGTAACTCACATCTAGGTTTTCATAGAGTTCTCTTGTTTTACTTCTGACTAGAATAGATCCTACTTGGGAAAGGGGAGTTGTTCTTGTCATAGAAGGTGATTAGAACTCGTTTAGTATTTTCATATTTTAGTTTTTCACTTATTTGTTTTTGTAAGAAACGAAAGTTTTTATAGTGAAAAGTTTTTGGGCGTAAGCCTAGTTTGCTGATCACATTGATCAGTAAGCGTAAATAATTCTTGAGTTATTGCATTTAATTTGCCTTTAATTATTTTATTCCGCTGCATTATCTGTGGATGTGTGGACAGTTGTGAGACACATCTGTACTCACATCCATTGTCTGTTGGGTGATCTAAGTTTCCTAGCTACACGAAACTTTCAATTGGTATCAGAGCCAACTCTCGAAATATTACTGAGTGTTGATCCAGAAAGTGTAGTCATTATGGAATGCCAAAATCAACAAAATAGGCCTCCTGTCTTGGATGGCACCAATTATTCTCTTTGGAAGTCTAAGATGCGAAATTACATCAAAAGTATTGATGAAAGGGCTTGGATGTGTATTCTTGTTGCATGGCAACCTCCTACCGTGGAGAAAAAGCCATCTTTTGGTGTTGGTGAGTCTATTTTCGAAAGAAAACCTGAAGAGCAATGGACTCTTGATGAAATACAAGCTGCAAATTACAATTCAAAAGCTATGGGTGCTATTTCCAGCCATATTTCTGGGAATATGTACAAGCTTATAACAAATGAGAGTATAGCCAAAACTGCTTGGGATATTTTGCAAACTCAATGTGAGGGAGCACCAAGTGTGAAGGCTACCAGGCTTAGAATTTTAATGGATAGGTTTGAGTTACTTCGAATGGAAGAAACTGAGGACATTGTGTCATATCTTTGCTAAGATTCATGAGATTTCAAATGAATGCACAAGTCTAGGAGAATCTATCTCCAATGCAAGACTTGTAAGTAAGATTTTAAGGACCTTACCTGAGAGGTTTAACATAAAAGTGGCTGTGATTGAGGAAACAAAAGACACAAACACTGTAGGTCTTGACACAATCATAGGAATCTTGACTGTGTTTGAGCTTAATCTTGAGGCTCAAAAAAAGAACAAAACACACAGTCTTGCCCTCAAAAGTGCTGCTGCACTTTCAAAAGAGCTTGTGGAATTATCCTAAGAGATTGACAAGTCTAATCTTGAAGAAGAGGATGTAGCTCTTATTTCAAAGAAGTTCAGTTCAATACTGAAAAATAGAAGGATAAGTAAATTTCCTAACAAACCTACTCTCAGTGCCCCTGAAAAATCAAAACCTAGCACTGACACTGGATTCAAGAAACCAAGCTTTGAAAACAAATCATCTGAATCTGTCCAATGTAGGGCATGTCGTGGCTTTGGACATTATGCCAATGAGTGTGCTAACACACTTAAAAAGAAAGGAATGAGCCTAACTGCTACCCTTAGTGACAGTGAGGATGATGAAGAAGAAGTAGCTAACATGTCTGTCATAAACTGCCATTCTGTGTTTAATGCTTTTTTTGCAGATATAGAAGAAGATGCCCCTAAAAATTCCTTGGATGTGGTCTCAGTTGTGAACACATCTGGTGTCACATCTGAACTGTTGCTAAACTGTTTCTCTGTAAAAGGAGATTCAGATGATGAAGATGAAGAAAGGGACATTCCCTATGAGGAACTTTTTGCAACATACAAGGAGCTGCATACAGATTGGATGAAAAGATTGGACAAGATTGAGGTACTTGTTAAGGTAAATAAATATCTTTCTGATAAATTAGCTGCTTGTGAAGATGAAAAAACTGTTCTTTCAAAGGAAAATGATGCTCAAAAAGATACCATTGCAAGACTTGAAGTCCTTGTGACCAAAAGAGAAGTTGACCTTGAAAATTCAAGAATGAATGTGAAAAAGCTGAAAATACTTTTACTAAGTTAAATAAAAGTAAGATGAAAATGGAAGAAGCTTTTTCTGTGGGTCAACGTGACAAAACTGGTTTGGGTTTTGAAAATAATTTTGTAAAGGAGGGATGTGAGGCTTCTACCTCAAAAAGTGGAAAAAAACAAGCTTTTAAAGAAAAAGTCATTTTGAGTGAGAAAAGACCTAGGAAGAGGCATTACATCTGCCATTACTGCCTAGCTCCTGGTCACATTAGGCCCTTCTGTTACAAACTCAAGGCTGATAAAAAATCTGGTCACTTCAATCAGCCTCAGATGTGTGAGAAGATGTATGCACATCCTAACTCACATCCTGGCAATCTGAGACCTCTGCAACCCAAAAAGAAAATTGTTAAACAGTGGGTGGCCAAACCAATTACCACCTGCAATGTTGTTTACTCTTCCCTCAAGAGTACTGTCTCTGGCTCTTGGTATTTTGATAGTGGGTGCTCTAGGCATATGACTGGAAACCAAGCAGTCCTTCTGGACTATGAAGTGATTAATGGAGGAAAAGTAAATTTTGGGGGAGGTGCTCAAGGAAAGATTGTTGGGAAAGGAACCCTGGATGTTAAGGGTCTCCCAAAATTGCACAATGTGTACCATGTGGAAGGCTTGAAAGCCAACCTAATAAGCATCAGTCAACTGTGTGATGATGATCTTTATATGAAGTTTGATAAGCACTTGTGTGAAGTGTTTGATAAGGATAATACCTGTGTGTTTACTGGCCCTAGATCTGCTGACAATTGTTACCAATTTGGTGACAATCTTTCTTGCCTAAGCTCAAAAGCTAATGATGTTAATCTGTGGCACCAAAAATTAGGGCATGCTAGCTGTAGAACTCTGGAAGAACTTCAAAGGTTTGAAGCTATTAAAGACCTCCCTAAACTGAACTTCAAGAACCCTGATGTCTGTGGTTCATGTCAAAATGGAAAACAAACAAAAGCATCACATAAAAAGGTCCAACAATGCTCCACAACTAGATGTTTGGAGATGATTCACACTGGTTTAATGGGACCTATTGAAGTAGAAAGCTTTGGTAGGAAAAAGTATGCCTTTGTGTGTGTTGATGATTATTCTAGGTACACTTGGGTAATGTTCTTAAGGGAAAAGTCAGAAACAATTGGAGAATTCAAGAATTGGTACAAAAGGGTGAGAAACCTTTATGGCCTTAAGACTGTGAGAATTAGGTCTGACCATGGCACTGAATATGAGAATCAAATGTTCACCAATTTTTTTTTGCAATTCTAAGGGAATCACTCATGAGTTTTCTGCACCAATCACCCCACAGCAAAATGGAATTGCTGAAAGAAAGAATAGAACTTTGCAAGAAATGGCTAGGGTCATGCTAAGTTCTAAAAACTTGTCCAAGAAATTTTGGGCAGAAGCTTTAAACACTGCTTGCCACATTGGCAATAGGGTGTTCCTAAGGATTGGTAGCACAGTCACTCCATACCAAATCCTCCTTGGAAAGAAATCAACTGTGAAATATTTTCATGTGTTTGGATGTGTTTGTTATATTCTCAATGATAGAGAATACCTGTCCAAGTTTGATTCAAAGAGTGACAAAGCAATTTTCATGGGCTATTCCACTAATAGTAGAGCTTACAGAGTTTTCAATCTCAAAACTAAGACAATTATGGAATCTGCTAATGTTAAATTTGATGACTCACTTGATCTTAACCTCAAGACTGCTGAGGATGATGTTTCAGGTTGCTTGCTGGACTGGAAGGATGAAGAAAGCAGTCTTTGAAAAATCAAAAGAATCTTCCAAAGGCCGATAAACATGTTGAACCTGATAAGGATGTAACCAAGGATGTGGACACATCTACCTCCACATCTGAACCCACATCTGCTCCCACATCCACTCTAAATCCTGTAACTGAGGACAGTTCCTCTGATTCTGATCAGGATGATACTCCAGAAGGTAATGTGGATGGGTGTGTGGATAGATCAAAGGATATTCCTTCAAAAATCCAGAAAAACCACCCCACTTCACAAGTTGTGGGAGATGTGCATGCTCAAGTGAGGACTAGACAAAAGGACAAAGTTGATTATAGAAAGATGGCTGGTCTATGGAGTTGCTCCTCAAAGATACTCCCGTGTAAGTTTCTGTTGTTTTGTTTCAAAAATTGAACCTAAAAATGTTGCTGAAGCATTGAAAGATGCTGACTGGATTATGGCTATGCAAGATGAATTGATTCAATTTGAAAAGAATGAGGTGTGGACTCTTGTTCCTAGGCCCTCACATGGTAATGTTATAGGAACCAAATGGATTTTCAAGAACAAAACTGATGAGCAAGGTGTGATAACTAGAAATAAAGCTAGGTTAGTTGCTCAAGGTTATACTCAAATAGAGGGAATTGATTTTGAGGAGACATTTGCTCCTGTTGCAAGAATTGAGTCCATTAGGATTTTGTTAGCCATTGCTTGTTACCTCAAGATTACTCTTCATCAAATGGATGTTAAGAGTGCTTTTCTAAATGGGATATTAAATGAGGAAGCCTATGTTGAACAACCTAAAGGCTTTGTGGACTTCAAGTATCCTAACCATGTGTATAAGCTGAAGAAAGCTCTGTATGGGCTAAAGCAAGCCCCTAGAGCTTGGTATGGTAGGTTGACTGACCATTTGCTTCAACTAGGATTCAAGAGAGGTGAGGTTGACAAAACACTGTTTGTGAGGAGAAGTAAGAAGGATATTCTTGTGGCACAAATCTATGAAGATGATATTGTGTTTGGGTCAAATTCTGACCCTATGCTAACAGAATTTGTGGATAGCATGACTTCCACATTTGAGATGAGTATGGTAGGAGAGTTGAATTTTTTCTTAGGCTTACAGATTAAGCAATTCAAAGATGGCATGTTCATCTCACAGTCTAAGTATGCCAAGAATCTTGTGAAAAAGTTTGAGCTTGAACACTCTTCACATCAAAGAACACCAATGGGATCTTCCCAAAAGCTAAGTCATGATTCTGATGGCGAGAGTGTTGATCAAACTCTTTATAGAAGCATGATAGGAAGTCTGCTTTACCTCACTGCAAGTAGACCTGACATTATGTACAGTGTGTGTCTCTGTGCTAGATACCAAGCCAACCCTAAAGTGTCCCATCTTAAAGCCTTGAAAAGAATCATTAGGTATGTGAGTGGGACTGTGAACCTAGGTCTGCATTACTCTAAAGAAACAAACACCAATTTGGTTGGGTACACTGATTCTGATTGGGCTGGAAATAGTGATGATAGAAAGAGTACCACTGGTGGATGTTTCTACCTAGGAAATAACCTTGTGTCTTGGTATAGTAGAAAGCAAAATTGTGTGTCTTTATCCACTGCTGAGGCTGAATATGTTGCCCTTGGGAGTTGCTGCACACAATTGCTTTGGATGAATCAAATGTTGAAAGATTATGGATTGAATAGCAAAGTTTTGACTGCTTTTTGTGATAACAAAAGTGCCTTGGACATATCTAAAAATCCTGTCCAACATTCTAGAACAAAGCACATTGATATTAGACATCATTTCATTAGAGATCTTGTAGAACAAAAAACTGTGTGTCTGGAATTTGTTGGGACTGAAAATCAATTGGCTGATATATTTACAAAGGCATTAGATTTGGAGAGATTTTCCTCCTTGAGGAAGTCTCTTGGCTTGTGTGATATCTAAGGTTGTGAGACCAAATGTGTCTCACATCCTCTAACACATCTGTATATTAGATTAACTGAAAAAAAAATTATAAAAAATAAAAATTCAAAAAATATCATGCATTAGCACGAAATTTCTCAGTATGGTCACTTGTGAGTCTTCATCTTTGACATTATTTTTGATCACTTAATTGTGAGCACTTCCTGTTCATGTCATCTTTTGATGACTTGATATAACCTTCCGAGGTATCTCACAGTGGGTGCTAGAAAATATATATATATATATATATATATATATATATATATATATATATATATATATATATATATATATATATATATATATATATATTATTTGTGAGAAACAGCTGCTTCACCCTTAGTATGAAGCCATACCATTGTGATCAAGTGATTTTCATAAGAAAACTTGAAGTCAAACTTGATAAGATCATTGGGAAAAAGGGCTATCTTTGGGATCAAGTAAAGTGAAAGCTACTCACAATGCAAAAATCCACAACAAAAAATTGGTGGATGCATCCTAGAGGCTGTGCAGATTGGATTATTGCTCATTGACTTTTTGTGATCTAAATGTGTCCCCATATGTGACTCACATCCTATACCACATTCATAAGCTGAGAATATTTCCATCACCTGTGTGTTTGCATCATGCTAGGCATATTGCATTTTTTTAGGACATATAGGAGCTTTGTAAATATGCTAGTTAATTAATTCTCTTTCCTAGTTCATTATTTGATTATATAGGTTTTTGATCTCCAATATCTTTCATGAAAGAAAAAGGTGTGTATCAATCCTTGTTTGAAAAGGTTGGAAAATTCAATTGGGATTCTGTTTTTAAAATAAAGATATGGCTGAGATATTTTTTGTTTCCATAAAAATCTATCAAAATCTTGTTTTATTTTAATCCCCTATTTCTTAGAAGGTGGTTGTGTGTGGTAACCTCAAAGGGTTCTAGCCGTTGGAGGACTCCTAAGGAATATAGGTTGTGTGAGACCTTTTAGGAAAAGGATTTCCAAATTTCAGTTGGAAAGGGGGAGCTGTGAGTATTTAAGATACCTCACATCCGTCCCATCCCCCATAAACCCTCTGCAAAAACCCTTTGTTCTTCCCTCGGTGTATCTCTCCTTCACAACCTTGCAATTAATTCCACCTTACTGTTCAACCTAACCAACTTTTGCAAGATTAATGGCTGATCATTCCAATATTCGAGAAGAGGACGTTCTCGACATTGCCCCAATTTCTGTAGCTAAAGGCGAGTCTTCCATTGTCTTAAACCCTGTTATTTCAAAATTTCTTGCTGATTTCTCTTCTCCACCTTCGTCTGATCCTATCATGGATGATCCATCTTCGAAATCCCCTACATTGGAACCCATGTCTGTTCCAACCGTCTCTACAAACCCTAAGGCTCCAACTTCTCCGGTGATTCCACCATCAGTTGTCGCCCCTGTTCCTCCCTCTGTGGAACCTTCTTCAACCAAGAAGAGGAAGCTTTCCCAAGCAAAACCCCTGAAGCCTGCTGCAACACCTGCGCCCCAACGCAATCTTTGCCGTTCGCATAGGGTTCGTAAGTTGTCAGAATCTGACAAGGCCAAGAATTTAAAGAAACCTGGCGGGAAGCCCTCTACAACCATTGCACTTAAAGAAGATGAAGAAGAAGAAGAGGTAATTGCTCCTCTGGTTAGGACTAGGGCTCAATCTTCAAATCCTCCTCCCGTAGCTGTTGATCCTGTCCCTATTATTACCCCTTCTGATAATGATCCCCATGTTGAACCCATTATTCCTGTTGAGAATGTTCCCCATGCTGAGTCTGTTGATCCTATTGCTCCATCACCCTCTCCTATAGTTTCATCTGATCCCATTATCCCTATTACCACTCCTTCTATTGATGTTTCACCTCCTGTGGATAATGTTTCTGTCCCTATTGTTGATCCTTCTGCCCCTGTGGTTTCAAGTCCTGTTGAGGATCTTATTTCTTTTAGTGATGAAGAACCCTTAGCAAATATTTTAATGGATTTGAGGGGAAAGAAAAAGGTGGCTGCTACTGATTTAGAGCCCATTGATGATGAATCTGATTCAAGCTCTGACAGTGATGATACTGCATTTGATGAAAATTACAAGCTAGGGAGAGAAGAGCTTGATCAAGAGAAAGAGGACCAAGATTTAGATTCCTCTCCTGATGATGACACTGAGATTGAGTCTATCAAAGTTCCATTCCCTTCAAAAGATATGTCTGAGGATGTGCACACATCCAGACGCACATCTACAAGGAAGAAAGCTGACAAGGGTATGTCTTCTACTCTTACCATTGCTCCTACCCCAAAACCCTTTTCCAAGAAATTCTTGACTAAAAAGGCATCTGATAGGTTTGGCCTAATTTCCTCTAAGGCTTTTATTGTGGAAATGAAAAGGGATAGGGAAACCTTTGTTAAGCTTGGTATAAATTTTTTTGAGGAAAGAGGTCTGTTTTTAACTGTGGATCATCCCCTGCCTTTCTACCCTAAGATGGTGTATGAATTTTATGCCAATTTGACTAAGGGATTAGACAAAAGCTACTCCTCTCCTCCTTCTGTCTATGTTAGAGGAGTGTTTGTCCCTTTTTCCCCATTTATCATAAATGATTTGCTTGGTTTGAATGATAACTTGGATGAGTTAGCTACCATTGATGATGATGAGCTTGTGACTGCTATCACCCATGGAAAGGTGACTTCTTGGCCTGTGAAGCCAAAGGATTTGGGTAGTGGATCTTTATCTTCTCTCTACTGTTTTCTCCATTATATTCTTGTTGCCAATCTTTGCCCCTCCAATAACAAAACCTCAGTTACTAGGGTGCAAGCTCTCCTACTCTATAGATTGGGCATTAAGAGGCATATTAATTTTGGTGATTTCATCTTTAGGAAGATTTGTGACTATGGAGAGTCACCATCTAAAAAATGGTCTTTACCTTATCCTTCCTTGATCTCTCAAATCCTTATTGCCAATGGAGTTAAACCTGAGAAAGGAGAAGAAAAGGTTGAAAATTTTGCTCTATTTAAGGAATCCAAAACCCTGCTTGACCCTAAGCAAAGACATGTGGATCTTCCTTTAGGTACTGTTCCTGAGCTTGGTATGTCAGATGTGGACACATCTGAAGCCACATCTGAAGATAATTTTGTTGCTCAAATGAAGGATTTGGATGCTGCAATTCTAGATGCTGAATCTCAAGCTCAAGCCTCCATTGCCCATGCCAACGATCTGAAAGCCCTTAGGGATAATCTCCTTCGATGGCATGCTAAACTTTCTAGTCAAAAAGGGTGAGAATCAAGCTCTGGAAATGGAAAGTGGAATCTTTGCATTCTTCTTCCTTCTTTCAATTTGGTTTTAAATGGAGACATTTCGAACTTTAATTTAGGGGGAGAAATTTTTTGGTTGTTTTGATGATGTTTTGATGGTTGCAAAAATAATTTTAATTTCTATTTTAATTTTTAGCTTCTAAACAATGGTTTGTAATAGCTTTTAATTAGGACATTGCTGAATGGTTTTTGCTTTTGCTCAAATAGACTGCTGGTATTCTGTTTCTGTTCTAACATTGTTCTATGCAGATTTATGTGTGGATGTGTATACACATCTGGACACACATCCATTCAGGGGGAGTTATGTTTTTATATATTCTGTGGTCATAAAAATGTGATTGTTATAAATCTTTGGTTTTGACCAGAAAGTCCAAAATAGGGGGAGATTGAAACCGTGAGTTTTTGGGAACATATTTATGTTTCCTTATTTAAAAAGACTTCTATTATGGTAAGAAGATTTTGGGACTTTCATGGAGATTTATAAGTATCCTACTTTGACTAGGAATTGTAAATATAGTAAATATCTTTTATTTATGTACATAGTTTTATATTAGGACTAACCTACTAATATTTGATTTCCTTGTGAGTGTGTTTTATGTTTTCATATAGGAAAAGAGATCTCACAAAGGAAGAGGTCGATTGCATGAAGATCTTCTCTATGGTGCACTATAAATACAAGGCATTCAGCACAAGAGAAGCGACGGAATTTTAGAGAGAAAATTACTCATTCTTCATTGTATTCGACATTATTGGTTTTAGGTTGTGAGTGAAGGTTGTGCCTTACATCCGTAACTCACATCTAGGTTTTCATAGAGTTCTCTTGTTTTACTTCTGACTAGAATTGATCCTACTTGGGAAAGGGGAGTTGTTCTTGTCATAGAAGGTGATTAGAACTCGTTTAGTATTTTCATATTTTAGTTTTTCACTTATTTGTTTTTGTAAGAAACGAAAGTTTTTATTGTGAAAAGTTTTTGGGCGTAAGCCTAGTTTGCTGATCACATTGAACAGTAAGCGTAAAAAATTCTTGAGTTATTGCATTTAATTTGCTTTTAATTATTTTATTCCGCTACATTATCTGTGGATGTGTGGACAGTTGTGAGACACATCTGTACTCACATCCGTTGTCTGTTGGGTGATCTAAGTTTCCTAGCTACACGAAACTTTCATATCCTATGATAGAAATCAGTGGTCGATCCATGACCAAATGTAACTGGTGCACATATTGGAGAGAGAGAGAGAGAGAGAGAGAGAGAGAGAGAGAGAAATTGTGTCGATCTTTCAACACACTATACACTCATGACAATGGAGTTTCATTCTTTTCAACTAATATAGATATTAAGAAAGTTGTACTCAGTGATACTAGAGTAAAAATGGACATAGTTTTTAATGCTTTCAGTTTTCTATTGATGAAAGTCAATTATCATATTAGCTTGAAAGTTTAAGACACAATTCAAACATATCACTAACCCTAAAATACCCCTTTTTTAGTGTTAGAATAACAGTTTTTTTTTTTAAAAGAAATATTAAAAATGAATGGTTTGTGGATATTCAAATGTTTCAACTATAAAAGCTTACAAAGAAATCTATAGATATGATTGATAACATTTGATAACTTAAGCACATCTTAACTCCATCTTCTAACCCATATGAGATGTACTACCATTATAGGGAGAGTGGTACTAGAAGAGGGGTCTATAATCTTTGACAACCCTCCATTGAGAATAACTCCCTTGCAATATTTTGTTGTATACAAATACTAGAGTACAAAAATGGAGTAAATAAAAAAATGTTTTCATTCCCCGGCCCCTTTTTAACTTTCATAATTATTTCCCGAAATATTTATCTGTGTATTAAATCAAAATTACTGCATTAAAATACAACAAATTTACCTGATCATCTCCATACCAGTGCCCTAGTGGCCGTTCATACATTGGATGTATATAGCCCTTTAAACATGGGATGTACCACGTTACCGTATATCTTTGTGTGCATTGTTTTCAATCTCTCTGAGTCTATGTTATTTTGTTCCCTAATACAACACAACACAAACCATACTACCTTGTTCTTATATTTTCATCAGCTTGTTGAGTGAACTAATAAAGATTTGATCTATTGTAATATCTTGTTTTGTCAAATTAAGTACTGGATCTTGGTATTAATTTCCCATTGACAAAATAAAACATTTATAAGAAAATGTTAAAGATGGATTGACTTTGCAAGGAATATTCCTAAAAAGAAAACATGGTATGGGATGACATATTATTATTGTGAGGTTGGACCAAAGACAAGAGCACTCGAGAGCAAAATGATAAGTTGGCATAATATCTGAGATTGAGATAGAGAAGTAGATGACTTGACTTCAATCAAGATGGTAATAATAGTAACAGCAGAGGATAGGTGCCCGCCATTTATGGCTTTAATTTTTTTTTACCCTTTTTGCAGTACAAAAAAAATCATTTTTACTTTTATATATATATATATATATATATATATATATATATATATATATATATATATATATATATATATATATAATACTCTCTTTGTCTAGTTTACAATTCTTAATTTTTTTGGTCCGTTCCATTTTAAGACTATTAGTTTGCTTTATTCCATGAATTACAAAGTGTAAACAATGATTTGGACAATATTTTCCTTATAGAGTTTATAGAATTTCATAAAATTCTTATTTACCTAACTTCTTTTTTCACTCACTTATTTCATAAATATTGTATTGGACAATTATATTCTTAACTCATTATTATTATTATTGTTGAATTATATTATATTGGTTTGTTAATAATGTTTGTTAATAAGCATGCAAATTTAATATGAGAATTTAAATTCGGAATGGAGGAGTAATTGTTTTTTTTTTTTTTTTTTTTTTTTTTTTGTATGGAGGATGTGAGATAGGCTCTATTAAACCCTAGGCATGGTTAAAGTCTTGTTTGGAAACCGAGAAAAAAAGAGAGGCTTACACAGGCCTTAACTATGAAAACAACAGGTGAATGAAGGAAAGCTAATCACCCCATGCAAACGTCCCTTTCTCTCTCTCTCTCTCTCTAAAACACACACATACACACACATCCATTGGGAATGGCAACCATACATTTTCTTTTCCCTCTTTCTATTGTTTCCCTCTCCTACTTACACATATATATCAACTTGTACCAAGTAAACATATACGTATATAGCCATGCTAATGCATAGAGAGAGAAAAAAGAGAGTTTGATTAGTAATATTTTATGTACTAGCCGAAAATAGGTTTGGGCACATAGTTATCTAAAAACTATTTAAGCACAAGGTCGTGTCTTTTAAGTCTTACACTTGTTTATGTCCTGTATCCAGCAATGTATATGAATTAAAATGGTACTTAAAAAAGTTGAATGTCAATTAGCCATAATACACCATGTTTACCTTGGAACTTTGGCCATAATAAAGTATTTTTGCGACCTCAAGTACACCCTATATATACCTCATTATATATCACGATAATATCACATATGAGTTAAAACAAACCTCATATAGCTTCTTATATTGCATATTTGCATGTCCTTTCGGTAGCTTAAGTAGTGTAATATATTAGAACAAGAGAGAGAGACGGAGTCATTCATACATGGAAGAGAAGAATTGTATT
This sequence comes from Adenophora triphylla var. japonica, assembly GCA_022495995.1. Lineage (NCBI taxonomy): Eukaryota > Viridiplantae > Streptophyta > Magnoliopsida > Asterales > Campanulaceae > Adenophora > Adenophora triphylla. The sequence continues at coordinate 292,730 of JAFEMH010001505.1, forward strand.
GAGAGAGAGACGGAGTCATTCATAATTTAAGGCCATAATAATGATCCTAATAAAAATTTAAAAATTTGTTATTGTATCATGCTTAATAATATTAACAATAACATTTTTTGAATTTTTATTAGGATCATTATTATGGCCTTAAACTATTGGTCAAAGTTGGTCAAAGTTGACCAAAAGTTTACACTGGGCTGGGACAGAGGGAGTATATTACAATATATACTTTGAATATAATATAATGATATTATATTCTTAATATGCCCCCGCAAGATGGACGTTCCTTGGATAAGTCCAATCTTGAAGAGTGATGAGATGAACCGGGTTTGATGACGAGTTGAAGATGTGTTCCCGGACATGTGTGTCGTTACCGAAGAGATGTGGTTCGTCGCATCCAAGGTGGTGATAGGTTGGTGCATGACTACGTCGGAGACGGTGGGGTTGTGGAGAGGAGTTTTATGCCGGGGGGGGGGGTTTGAAGTAGGGGGAATGGATTTCGGCTAGGCCGAGGGGTTTTGAAGTAGTGATTATGCAGGAGGGGTTTTGAAGTAGTGATTATGCAGGTGGAGTCACCTTGTACAAGTAGGGGTTTTATCACTCACGTGAGAGACGAGCACGTGGAGTCACCTTGTACAAGTAGGGGTTTCACGCCTCACGCGTGAGACGAGTACGTGGAGTCACCTTGTACAAGTAGGGGTTTCACCCCGCACGTGTCGGTAAAAGTTGTTTTTGAGCCGATTGGGTTATGGTGGTTTAAGAGGGGGGGTGGTTTCGGCCTTGGGGTTTTGGTGTATGAGGGTTGTCTTTGGGCGGGGCGGTTTTGATGAAGGTTGGCGGAGAAGTTCTTCTATGAATTTTAATGCTCTGATACCATATTAGAATAAGAGAGAGAGACAGAGTCAATCATACAAGGAAGAGAAGAATTGTATAGTAAGACTCAATTGATTATGAAGCTAGAGATACATATTTATAAGATTACAATGAGGAATCTCCTAGAAGGAGAAGGTTTCTAAGATTGTGTTTCCTAATTTAATACAAGGATTAATCTCCTAGAAGAAGAATGTTTCTAAGATTGTGTTTCTTAATCTAATACAAGGATTATATGTTTCCTAATCTATATATTACAATATATACTTTGAATATAATATACTGATATTATATTCCTAATATAATATGCATGTTGAACTAAAATAGGGAAATATGATATTGTTGACTCTGTATTTAGAGATTGGGCGTATGTATATATATATATATATGCCTTCAAGTCCATTTTCCGTTCCGTCAAACTTTCGAACCGGTCGTTGTTTGTCTCCACCCATCTTAATTAACTTCTTTACCATGTATTAAAGAGCCCCAAGCCCCTATACTAGTTATCCAGGAAATAGCAGAATAGATAAACTACTTAAAAACAATCAAATTAAGAATTATGGTAAAAGACACAAGAAATTGTTTACTCGGTTCTTCAATCAAATGATTACGTCTTTGTGGCCCTAACAAACCAAACTATTGCAATATATCGATTGTATGTAATGTTGTGGGATTGTGAGAAATCAGAGATCAGACCCTATCCCATGCTAGTCATAAATGATGAGAAACAACATACATGCAACAACTCGTATGAAAACAGTAAAGAAAGAAACTCACGATTTGTTCAGCAAGTTCGTCACAAGATTGGAGTACGTCTGGGACACTAACATGCCAGAATATTCACGAATATCACTATATATGGCATTACAATAGCGCTCATGCTTATCTCTCAATACACAACTTCACCATGAGCATACCCTTACGCACAACCCTAGAATTGCCTCATACCATCTAAGGAATTCTTATAAGGGCACCTCAAAGGCCTGTATTACCTTTGACTCTCCTGTAGGTCTAACGATCTCTCTCTGATTATTTTTCCAAGCACACAATGTTCTGAGCTGTCACTTGACTTTTATAAGATACAATAACCTAGTACCCTAGAAAAATAACAATTCTGCACATAAAAAGAAACCAGAAAAAATAGAAATTTGAATTTTTCGGGGCTAGGCAATGGCACCATCCAGTCGTATAGACCCTTCTCCAATGTTCTTCTTTCTTTTGTAATCTATTCAAGCTGCACCGCATTCACCCTAAGCGACCGCACCATGCGGCCACATAGGTTCTAGTCCCTTCCTTTCTCCCGCACAAATATCTAGTGATCACCTCCATTCTCGATTTGGCTTCAATCTAAAAATCTCCCAACTTGAGTTAAACCATCAGTGACTACCTCCATCAAACTCCCAACCGAGAATGACATTCACACATTGTGACCGCTAAATCTAATATATATTCTTGAAGTTGAATCACAAACGGTACCAAGCCTACAAAGACGAGTTGAAGCTGAGCATATGCCTTCAACGTAACTCACTACAACAAAACAGCTTTTTGACAACGTTTTTTTTAACAACGTTTCTTTAAAAACGTTGTTATTAGCTGATTTCTACAACGTTTTTAGCTTAAATGTTGTAAAAGTTTCATTATCACAACTTTTGTACAAAACGTTGTAGAAAAAACTTACACAACGTTTTATAAAACGTTGTCATATAGATTTCCGGAGGTAAGACAACGTTTTTTAAAACGTTGTAGAAATGCATTAGACAACGTTTCTTGAAAACGTTGTGTTAAGATTCTACAACGTTTTATAAACATTGTCTTATATCTTTCCACAACGTTTATAAAACGTTGTGAAAGGGTAAAATATATAAAAAAAAGTTATACAACGTTTACTAAAACGTTGTCTTCTATATTATTTACAACATTTCCAAAAGCGTTGTCTTACATATTTTTTACAACGTTTTAAAAACGTTGTCTTAGGGTGGGAACCTATTACAACGTTGGATAACACAACATTTCAAAAAACGTTGTGATATGTCTTTAACAACGTTTAAAAAATGTTGTGAAAGACCATTTTTGTTGTAGTGACTGATGGTTCACCCCATGCCTTGAGTTCTTACTTCTAGTGACCCTCCTTGAAAAACTATGCTCTCTTTTGTTTTCATCTACAAAGATCGACAATCCCATGCTAGACACGGTCCTGGTTCGTCCATGTTCCCCTAGCATCCCATCGCTCACCGTTATGGATCTCGCTTCCATGTTAGTCAGGTTGAATTCCTTGGTTGGTTAGCAAAAAATACCAACAACCACTTCCTGCGTACCGTTTCATGAGATTTCTCCCACCTTACCATTCTCAGCTTAGCCATGCCATTCTCCACTAGAATGCGCACTTGTTTCCCTATGTGGTACCTATTTTATGTGGTTTACAAAATCCTGCCCAAAGCTCCCAAATTAACTCTCGACAATCCTCCATCACGGTCGAAGGCGACTATCAATCTTCCTTTATATGACTGCTCAATGGAAACCAAGTTTTTTTTCCTTCTCTGAATGTCCCACACATCACGCAATTCCAACACAGTCGCATTTGAAACCTTGTCTCGAACGTCCCCTTTCCCATGTCCTTCACCAGATTTTCTTCACCAAGGTACGTAGACAACCCAAAAAATCACCAAACTACTGTTCCATCCTTCCCGCGCTGCTGCACGAATGAAGAACACACCTGAATCAAATACACATGAATCCAATATATTGCTCTCTTCCAAGATAAATGCTCCTTGTACGGTTTGTACGGTTGCTGAACGCTTTATACACACATCTTGTTGATGATTTGCACATGATCTATACGTCTCTTGCATGCAATCTACACCCATAAAGGTCTAAAAACTTGAACTGTTCTTTATTTTCAATTTTTATAATTCCAGCTTTGTTGCCCAAATTTGATTTCATGGAATTTCCTTGTTGAACCACCTTTGCCATCATCATTGCTACTAATAACACAGATCCACTTAGATCCCTACAAAACCTAACCCTATTTGGATTCGACAATCTTAATCCAGTTTGGATTCTACAACCGTTGGTCATGGACTATGCCCTAATATGATCATGTCTCTATAATTCTAATCTTTATTGCTGCAACCTAATTCCATCCTGATTAAGCAACCTTGAACCATCTCGATCTATGTAATCATTGATTCTGATCCCAACAACCAACTTCCAATCAACTCGGATAACTCTGATCTCCGAAGCATGCTCTCATACCAGTTGTTGTGGAATTGTGTTCTATCACAACATTCACTATCCCATACTAATCATGGATGGTGAGATACAACATACATGCAACAATCCATATCACATCAGTAAAGAGGGAAATACATGATTTGTTCACTAGTTTGTCACAAGATCGTACTATAGAATTGCCATTGACCATCCATGGAATTCCCCTAAAGGCACCTCAAAGGACCGTTTGCCTCTCTTGTAAGTCTCACGGATTCGCTCTGGCTTTTTTTTTTTCAAGAACACAATGTTCCAGGCCATCACTTTATTTTTATAGGATACAATAACCTAACCCTTAAAGAATAATAATTCTGCACACAAAGGAAAATACTCCCCACGTCCCACTTCAAGGGTCCTAGGGTAGTATTTCACGATTCTTAAATTTTTTTTAAAAAAAATGAATAAAGAATTGCAAGTGGGTAGAAGATTAGAGGAGAAAAAATGTAAAAGTTAAAACATTTATGATAAAACTTCTTTTTGATTGGTTTTTTTCTAAATATGTTAACATTATAAGGGTATAATGAATGATTTTGTTGTAAATATATTTCAATTATAAGGGTATAAATGTCCGAAACACTTTTCAAAATTTGTCATTTATGGAATGGGACTCTTAGTCTGGAACGGACCAAAAGGGAAAGTAGGACCCTTGAAGTGGGACGGAGGAAGTAATAAAATAGGAAATCGAATTGATGCCATGAGGCTAGAAATTAAAGACCGAACAAGAAAGAACCAAGATTCGATAAAAGAAAGCTTCAAGCTTTTCTTAATAATTCATAAATAATCAAAGTCTAATTTTCGGATTACAACTTTAGGGCTATTTTATAGCATCCATAAAACATGGAAAACAAGAAATAAAGTCCTAAAATAATGTCTAACCTATAAGGTAACCTATTAGGATTCTAAAACTAATAAATCAAGTCTAAATCTACTCTAAAACCTCCTATAATTATACTACTAAAATTAATTTCGAAAATACGAATAAAATTATAAAAGTTATGAAAATATATAATTCATAAAAACTCTAGCAAACACTTAAAACCCTAAAACTAGCAAACCCTGAAGGCCCGTTTCCAGCTCCTCCGCAATGCACGGCCGCTCCCCTATCAACGCACGACCGCTCCTTCATTCCTGCGTCGATCTGCATCATTCTTTCCTTCTTAGAAAAAATTCGTCCTCGAATTTGACATATTTCTTTAGAAAATACATCTAGAAATTTATCCTTAAATCGTTGACGAACTTTATATTTAGTATCACTTGTCAAAATATACATCCAGTCAGTCCACCCATTAGTGAGGAACTTATCAATAATCAATCTTTTGAAGAACCAAGAAGCCAAAAACTTTGAACAATCAACATCAAAGGGGTCAAATGGATCATCGTACCGCTAACCAAAATTGACATCTTCAATTTTCCACATCACTTGATTTTGAGAAAAATCAAAATCAACTATTTCAACACGAACATGATCAGATGGCATCACTTGACAACAGTCACAATGACACACATTAAACCTAGGTGGTTTTGACCAATCAACAAGATCTTCTTGACTTGAAGATTCGAACAAAAACCCATTTTTATATTCAACGGGATAAATCCAAGAATCAATGGAATCATCAGGATTTGCCTTACCTTCGGACTCCGGAATTTTGATCCTCACATCGACATCCCTAGAAGGGTCAGCCGCATACCTATCATGATGTCCATGATTTCTGGCTAAGGGATTGAATCCCTCTTGATACTCCCCCTCTTTGGAATAACCAGCCGAATCTGAACTCACATCCGTTAGAGTTCTCACTCGATCCCTGCGATTCTGAACTTGGAGTTGAAGTATCTGAACCTTTCTTGTCAGATCGTGTACCTCAACATCATGCAGGTCACGTTAGCAATGATGATCGTCTTCTTGGAGATCCGCTCCACGGCCCCTACTACGACCACCATGTCCACCGCGACCACCACGCCCTCGTTTGACCATCGATTCGTCCAGACAACTGATACCAAATGATGCCTTGAGGCAAGAGATTAAAGACCGAACAAGAAATAACCAAGATTCGATAAAAGAAAGCTTCAAGATTTTCTTAATAAATCATAAGTAATCAAAGTCTAATTTTCTGATTACAACTTTAGGGCTATTTTATAGCACCCATAAACATGGAAAACAAGAAATAAAGTCCTAAAATAATGCCTAACCTATAAGGTAACCTATTAGGAGTCTAAAACTAATAAATCAAGTCTAAATCTACTCTAAAACCTCCTATAATTATTCTACTAAAATTAATTCCGAAGATACTAATAAAATTGAAAGGCCGTGTTTACTTGATTAACTAAGATGAGATCAGGCAGTTAAGCTTTGATAGCTAAGAAGAGTTCTTGGCTGTCAGATATTAACTGATTAAATAATAAAAGAATAATTTGCAGCGGAATAAATAATGTGAAATAATGTAAAGACAAGGTGATTAGTGTAGGTGTGTGTAGGTGTGTGTGATAAATACCAATATGGACACAAGGATTTTAAGGTGGTTCAGAGCTCCTCCTACGTCAACCCCCACTGTCAATCTTGACAAGTGAGCTCAATCAACTATAATCTAGGTCGCTTTAAAAATTACAATGATTGAGAAGGCAAGTTCGTTGAACTCCCTCTTCCTAATTAGTATAGTCAATTAGGGCTTGCTTCTTACTAAGCAAATTACGGATTATACACTTAAAGTACAGTCTTAAGTGTTTACAAGTTTTTGGATTATACACTTGAATTACAGTCTCAAGTGTCTACAGTTTGTAACTGAAATTGATTGGTGTTTGTTCACGGGTTTGCAGGTATGCAAGGATTTAAGAGGGGTTGTAATGGAATGGTAAAGGATGTTAGGAAGGGTTGCAAAAGGTTATCAAAAGGGTGTTGAATCCAGTCAGTGAGTATTCCTTATATAGGCTTGTGAAAGAGCCGTTGGAGGAGACAAGACAATAAAATGAGCGGTTAGAACAGTGCTGTATTTAGTGCAGCTTTGAATGGATATACAAAGATTGATTTTTGCAACCCAAGTTCTGAAGATCTTCTAGAAGGGATGACCTGGAAATGTTGTTGAGAGGTTTAAAGATAGCACATTGATGCATATTAATATAGGAATAAGCTTAAGGTTTAATTTTAATTATTATTGTTATTTTTATTGTCATTTTCTGATTTAATATTATGTTGTTAGTATTTTTGGTATTAGAAGTATATTAGGACTTTATTTTAGTGTTTTATTGATTAATTCGGTTACTATATAGACTAGGGTTATTTTGAGAAGTTTTTGACATGTTTTTCAAGTCCTATGGTCACTATATAATTAGGGTTTATAGTAATTCCGAATTTCAGTTGTTGATTAATAAAAATTGAGTATTTACTCTGTTAAATCCGAAAGTGGAGTGTTCTCCTTTCGTCAAATTCACGACAATCGTGCGCGATTCAACGTGGGTTGAAGATCGATTACTGGTTAACGTGCGCATTACAACAGTAATTGATATCTATCAAGTCTTTCGCTATGTAAGTTGGTATGAGATTCCGGTTCGTTCTAGAAAGAATGAGACGAGGAAAGAAGGCCACTGTGGAAGCGATCTACGAGAGAGATGAAGCGGTTCTGGAGGAACGCATCGGCTCCATCGTAGATCAACGTATGGAGTTGTTGATGGAACAGTTAACGGGCAGGATGATCGAATTGTTCAATCAACAGGCTCGGAGGAATCAGCCTAGACTTGGTGGTGGCGACGGACAGCGAGACTGGGCGGTGGATTCTGAGGGTGTTGATATTTCGTGGCCTTTCGTCGAATTGGCAACTACCGAACTTTCCATCGATTGGTCAAAACCACCAATATACGATAGGTGTGATTGTGGAAATTGTCAGTTTGATGTTGTCCTGCCTTTTACATATATTCCACAATTTATAGTTGATGGTATAAGTCACAGATCTACGATGAGAGTTTTTACACATCAATTCGTTGACCCCTTTGATGTTCCCCCTACAAAGACATCTTCTGCAGAATATATAATACACTTGTTAATTAATGAGTTTATTTTAAGATATTGGACTGATTGGATGGATGTCGTTACTCAAGTTATCAAGTTTCGGATTCGCAAAGGATTCAAAGTTTTTATTATTTTCATGTCAAGTCTCAATGCAAGGATACTCAGGTTACATGCTCTCTTTGTGCTGCTACAAATTCAAGTACAAGCCATTCCAAATTTGAGGACAAATTTCTCGAAGCTGAGGAGAATGATGCAGATTAATATAGGAATAAGCTTAAGGTTTAATTTTAATTGTTATTGTTATTTTTATTGTCATTTTCGGATTTAATATTAGGTTGTTAGTATTTTTGGTATTAGAAGTATATTAGGACTTTATTTTAGTGTTTTATTGATTGATTAGGTTACTATATAGACTAGGGTTATTTTGGAAAGTTTTTGACATGTTTTTCAAGTTCTAGGGTCACTATATAATTAGGGTTTATTGTAATTCTGAATTTCAGTTGTTGATTAATAAAAATTGAGTATTTACTCTGTTAAATCCGAAAGTGGAGTGTTCTCCTTTCGTCCAATTCCCGGCAATCGTGCGCGATTCAACGTGAGTTGAAGATCGATTGCTGGTTAACGTGCGCATTACAATAGTAATTGATATCTATCAATTCTTCCGCTACGTCACACATCCTTGTCATCAATGGATTTGCACACTGCTGTTGGCACTGAAGATCTTTGCTGTCAGGATGATGTATCTCTGCTGTTGAGTCTTAGCTGATGGATCAAGTAGTCTTCACTATTAGATCTAGATTGAGTAGGGTACATGGTTTGTATCTTGTGTATGACTGATCTCTTTGAGGATGAATGTAATGGAATAACACATGATTATTTGATTGTTCTCTAGAGTTGTTTGATCATTACTGTCAGAGCAAGAAGTCTTTGATAACAATCTAGGCAGATGAATCTGGCTAAATTATTTCACTAGAATGAGACTTGAGTATTTTATATATGATAAATGAGGCATTTCTTGTTTAAAAACATTGATCCAGAGGTGAGCAGGTTGTGGTTTATGGTATTGATCTTGATAATTGATGTCTGACAGTTCTTTAGTGTCAGATGTCTTTTGATATAAACCCTGTTCTTAGATATGTTTCTTTGTCAAAACCATTTAACTATGTTTAAGCATAGTTAGGTCCTAACAAAAATCATAAAAGTTATGAAAATATATAATTCATAAAAACCCTAACACTTAAAACCCTAAAACTAGCAAACCCATTTCCAGCTCCTCCGCAATGCACGGCCGCTCCCCTATCAACGTACGACCGCTCCTTCATTCCTGTGTCGATCTGCATCATGAATTTTCGGGGCTATGCGACCGCACCATGCAACCACATAGACCTTTCTCCAATTTTCTTCTTTCTACTGCAATGTAGCAAGCTGCTATGCCACATTCACCCTATGCGACCACACCATGCAGCCGCATAGGTTCCGGTCCATTCCTTTTTTGAGTTTGGCTCTAGGTTGCACAAGTTGCACCAGTTTTTGTGTCAGTCACTTTCGATTGAAATTAGGAGCTCTACCTATGTGTGATTTTTAATCCAAATTCAATCTTACGGGTCATAAAAAATCGTTTTAGCCTACATTACTATCGATGGCTAGAGCAACGCGCTATCTCAACAATTGGACCGGTCACATTATTGCTCTGATCATTGTGAGCCACTGAATCAAATATGAAAATAGAGTTTTATGGATCCTCCATAACTTGCCTTGTTGTTTTCTAAAGTACAAGTGTTGGAAGCTATGAATGCACATTAAGAAGAAAAAAAAACCTCCTATAATAGTGGGTCTCTCTCTTTCCCTTTTCTCTCACATTCTACTTTCTTCACTTGTCTTTGATAGCTCAAAGAACACACAGAAGAAGGTCAGATCCATCCCATCTCATCTCATCTCACCCCATACATTGTCCAGTATCAATCTTATCAAATCAATCAATCAAATCAATAACATTCACACACACAGAGAGCAGAAAAAAGAGAAAAAGAAAAGAAAAGAATGTCCTCTTCAGCAGCTGCCTTTTCATCACCGGACCACCACAACCACCACATCTCTCAAACTCCTCCACTTTCCCCTCCTACCTCTTCCGAGCAACTTTGTTATGTCCATTGCCACTACTGTGACACTGTCCTCGCTGTACGTATAATGTAATATCTATATCTTATCATCATCTTTCTTTTGACCTTGCTAGTTTTAACCTTTTTTTGTGTTTGTTTTAGGTGAGTGTTCCTTGCAGCAGCTTGTTCACAAATGTGACGGTCCGATGTGGTCACTGCACCAATCTGTTGTCTGTCAACATGCGCGGCTATCTCCTTCCTGGTGCAGCTAATCAGCTTAATCTTGGACATAATTTCTTTTCTCCTCAAAATCTTCTGGTAATTTATATAATAAACCAATTAAAATAGGGTTTTCAATTTCAAATTCTATGGTAGACTGTTTGATCATCAATAGATATAATCACATCGTTATTTCTTGTAAAAAGTATCGTAGTTTAATTGAGATATATATTTCGAGTCTTCTTAGCAAGGAAAAGATATGACATTGGGGAATTCAATACATTTTCAAGCAGATGAAATTTTCCAAATAGGTTTTTATTCTTGAATCAGCTGCCTTTGGTTGAATCAAATGTTCAATTGCATCATCGAACATGAGAATTGAGTAGAAAAGTCGGAGATATTTTCCAATATTTTCTCCCCCAAATCTGGAATTTATGGTGTAAAATTAGGGTTTCATCAGTTTTCTTTTCTATGGCATACTTTATTATTTTCTCCCTAAAATTCTCCAATGTAAGGTCTAGAATTAGGGTTTTCTTCTTCTTTCACATAGTATTTTTTATCACCTGTCTTATTACAGATGATGGCTTAATGTTTTTGTTTTCCGTATCTTGTATATTTCCTTGATATTTTTTGTAATATTTTGCATCATAAATATTTGTAGGAGGAGATAAGAAATGCGCCTTCCAGCTTGTTGATGAATCAGTCTAACCCAAATGATTCCTTTTTACCAGTCCGAGGAATCGATGAACTTCCCAAACCTCCCGTAGCAAACCGGCGTAAGTTCCTGCTAATTCAATATTGAATAATTATATCTTTATATGTACATAATTTTTCAATGGGAACATAATTTTCCAAGTTTAACTTTATTCTGAATCTGAAATGTTCAATTCAGTTTAAACTTTCCTCTATACAGTAGTCTTATGCCAATTAAATAAGTGGTCTATATGGCCTAAGAATTTAGTACATCCTAAGTTAGCTCCAAAACAATGTCTAAGCTTTATTGGTTTTAGCAAGAGTAAAGACACATTTTTCAAGCTTTAATTTCATATCTTTCCTTCTTGATTGTGTTATTCCACAAATGCAAATGTACTACCAAAAAGGCAACTTTATTATCTGCAGCACTTACTCGTTTAGTTTCTGTCACAATATTGTTCACATGCTGATGCCAAAGGTACAACTTTTCCTTTACTCACTTTACCAATAGCATTTCTTTCTTGGAAACCCTAACATTGTCCTCCAAGTGAGTACTCATATTATACTCCCTCCATCCCTTGATAAATGTCACACCTTTCATTTTGGTTAGTCCCGAAATAAATGTCGCATTTTTAAATAAACGAAGTGATTTAGTGCAATTTTATCATTCTACAAACTAGTAAAACACCTTCACTAAAAACCTTGTCAAGTCAACTACGACATTTATTTTGGGACGGAGAGAGTAAACCAAAATATTACAAAAAATGAAGTTCTTCTATTAGTTTTAGATGGTGCTTCTTCACTTAGAACTGCAGTTACGACCAACCGAATTTTTGCTGTTTTTTCAAATGCTCACGATAATACGAACAACTTGGCTAATTAGTATTTTGATAAATACTACTTCAAATGCATTTTAAGTACATAATCTAAAACTTTCCTTTTAATAAATAATAAATTTCTATTTTATTAGAAACCATTTGATATTAAGAGGGGTTCTAATTGAGAAGATATTCCCCTTTTTTCTTTTTTCTTTTCTTTGCATGTGATGAGAATCAAAAGGCTTCTATCCCCCAGAAAATAAGATACTTAGAAGCATCTGAAGTAGATAGAGATAATGATGAAGTGATGATGGAGAGAGAGAGAGAGAGAGAGAGAGAGAGAGAGAGAGAGGAGGGATGTTATCTAGCATAAGTCCATAAAAAGTCAGCAAAGTGATATTAATGTCGTCTTCTTTTCTCTGTCCTAATGTTTGTCCACTACTTTTCCAGCCCCAGAGAAAAGACAGAGAGTGCCATCTGCTTACAACAGGTTCATCAAGTAAGTGTCTTTAATCAATTTACAATTTTTATTTAGAGCTTTTACATTTGAATGAGGAATTCGGGGCAGCTAAATCATATTACTATAAAATATAATTTATTACGAAATATATTTCGCATAATAAAACTTATTCTTCAAGTTGCTACAATGTTATGACTTGATTTTTGGTGGCCAAACATATTCTAATTAAATCTTCCTTATTTTATATCTTTCACACCCACACACACACACAACCACATTAATGGCCTATATATGTTTAGCAGATAGAGGCTATACAAGATGCATGTTTTTATATGAAGAGTAATGACATTGAAAAAATCAAAAAATTACTGCAGGGAGGAGATCCAACGTATCAAAGCTGGAAACCCTGATATAAGTCACAGGGAGGCCTTCAGTGCAGCTGCAAAGAATGTAAGATCCAAGAAAATTCTTTAAAGAAAAAGCCAGAAAACCTGGCCTAAATATATACTGTATAACCACTTTAAAATTTTAACTAGCTAGGGTTTATTGACCTAATAAGTTGCAGGACTTTTTTTGTTCTTTTTCGTTGAACTTTATTGTTTTTTCTGATTTTCTTTGTGGGTTCTTTTCTGTTTTCTTGATAGTGGGCCCATTTCCCTCACATCCACTTTGGACTTATGCCTGACCAACCCGTGAAGAAACCCAATGTGTGTCAACAGGTATACCATTATACTTTTACACCAGATGTGTGTGTGGGTGTGGGTGTGAATGTGATTAAGTGTGTGCTTGTTTATCAGCTTCTGTTTGTGTGTGTGTGTGTGTGTGTGTGTGTGTGAGAGAGAGAGAGAGAGAAAATCTCTGTGTGTGTGTGTGATTGTCAATATGACTGAGTGGCGATGTGTTTGTGTGTGTCTCTGCGTGTGTGTGTTGTGCTGACATTGATATTTTGGCGAACTTGAAGACTGTGGTTTTTGAAATGTGTAGGATGGAGATGATCTACTGATGAAAGATGGGTTTCTTACTCCAGCCAACTTGGGTGTTTCCCCATACTAAGAAGTGGGATGAAGCTGCATGTTTGGCTAGCCTAGCTAGGGTTTCTAATCCGTTTGTTAATCGTTAAACTCGTCTTTTATTTCTAAGAATTAAGGTTGCTTTTCTTGTTTCGTGTTGTCAAAAGACCCTTTTAACCATTTCGAGTACTTGAATGGTTTGTAATGGTGGGGAAGAGTATTTTGGAGTCTTCATGAACTTTGTATGAAGTTAACTGAGCTAAACTCTCTTGAACCTTTCCGATAAATCAAGTATTCTAATGTTGATAACTCGAATTAGTTTAGTTCGTAATTCATTAATCTTTTGATCATCGCCTTTCATGAACTCTCAATGATACCATTATATGATATGCAAAATTTGTTGTATCAAGAATAGGTGCATATATAAAACCCTAATTCAATGTGTAAAGAAAGGCTCAAACCCTAGCATAGTTCCATAATCTTTTGACGGGAGAGGATTGGAAGAAGTCCCATGCTTCATTTTTTATACGAAGTCCCAGCCAGGTGGCAAGGAGAGAGATGGAACCCTGATTCATTTGATGACTCGATATATATGAATTAACCTCCCATTTCTGATAATTATGATGAAAAAATGGACTCTCCTAGGCCTAAAGTCTTTTAACTTCATCCATTCTCCAAATTCCAATGTATCTCTTGATTTTGATACGGTCTTTGCAACCTCGAACACCTCTTCTCCTTAGTCTAATTCGTCTGAAGTGCTAGGCTCTAATTACTCAAATTAGCTGGCAAATTCATGTCAATCCATACTACTCATGGATAAACTACTAAAGTGACTGTACGTAAAAAAATGCAGTGAAGACCAGGGTGATTAAGTCATGAGAATGTATATCCCGGGTCTAATTGGGAAGAGGGAGAGATATAAAGTATAGTGTTATCAGATGAGAATGGCAGCATGAACTCAGAGCTTCGAAGGAAAGGTTGTAGCCAATTCAAATATTGGTGGTTGTAGCCAATTCAAATATTGGTGGTTGTCGAAATTAATATAAATTGACGAGTACCATATATTTGGTTGAACACGATTCTGTATATCACAAATGTTTCCTTAATTAAGTCAATTTTTCTTCGTTCTTTCTCCCACTTAAGTTGATCTTCCTATATGCGAAGGTTTGGATAGGTTCCTTCTTTCATGATTCTAGGGATGCCTCAAGACCAAAATTTGAACATAAACCATAAAGCTACCAACTGCCATTCCTTCTATGCTTATATCATCGCGTGCAGCAATAAATATTGTTGGATGTTATGGCTCGATGTTCTGGCAAAGGGCCCAGCGCACCTCACCTGGGCCGAGGCGGGCGCCTGAAAGACAGTAGGTGTGGCCGTGTGGTGCAGCTTTGAGGCGGCCGCATGGACCAGGCTGGGGCGAGCGCCTGGGCGACAGTAGCTTGGCATTGGCGTGGTAGCTTTGAGGCGGGCGCCTGGGCCTTCTTGAGGCGGACGCCTCAATGCCAGCGGGGGGTTTCGGATCTTGGGCTTTCTGTTTTATTTGGTCTTTGTTTGGGCTAGGGTTTGGTTAGTATATATATGCTATTTAACCCTATGTAAAACTGATGAGATATTGCACATAATAAAACTGAGGCATAGTTCAAAACCCCAATTACATCTCTCTCGATTTCTCAATTGCTTGTTTGTGTGTGTGTTCTTGGTTATTGTTTAATTGCTTCCGCTGCATTGCACAACAACTGGTATCAGAGCACGGTTGCGATGACTGGGGTAAATTCTATCACCGTGAAGTCCGATGTTCAGAAATTCGATGGGCATGAAAACTTTGCATTGTGGCAAAGGAGGGTGAAGGATTTTCTGGTTCAAGCAGGCTTGGGAAAAGTTCTTCGGCATTCGACTAAACCCGATGATGTTGAAGAAGGACCATGGAAGGAGTTGCAAGAACGGGCTGTATCTTCTATACGACAGTGCCTTGCGGATGAAGTGGTGTATCACGTGATCGATGAAGAATCACCGACGAAGGTTTGGGAGATTTTGGAGGCTAGGTATATGTCGAAATCATTGTCGAACAAGTTGCATCTAAAGCAAAGGTTTTATGGGCTTAAGATGGCATAGGGTTTGGATCTTGAATCTCATATCCACCCGTTTAATCAAATACTCAATGATTTGGTTAGGGTGGAGGTAACGTTCGAGGAGGAGGACAAGGCATTGATGCTGTTGAATTTGTTGCCGTCTTCTTCGACATACGAAAACCTTGTTACTACGTTGACTTGGGGGGAAGATACTGTGGCATTGCAACCAGTCACAGAAGCTCTTCTAGCTTTTCATAAACAGAAGAAGTCTATTGATAAACCTGCGGGTGAGGGGTTATTTGTGAAGGAGAATCAGGAACGTGGGAGATCCCAGTTTCGGGATAACACGCAGAGGCAGAATTCTCGTTCTCAGTCAAGGAAAAAGTACAAGGGGAATTGTTTCAAATGTGGGCAGAAGGGGTACAAGAGGCAGAATTGTCCGGATAAGGGGAACGGTAAAGGCAAAGAAGGATCTTCAAAGTCAGTTAATGTGGTTAAAGATTGCTCGGAGGACGTAGATGGTGATATGCTCACGACTTCATCAGCTGTAGAGCACCCGACAGATGGCTGGATTCTGGATTCAGCATGTTCGTTTCATGTGACGGCGAATCGTGATTGGTTCGATACCTACAGGTCAGTTAATTCTGGTATAGTTAAAATGGGTAATGGTGCTACTTGTAAAATTGCAGGCATAGGAACTATAAGAATTAAGATGTATGATGGTGTGGTTAGAATGTTATTTGATGTTAGAAATGTGCCAGATGTTTCTAAAAATATGATTTCATTAGGTACCTTGGATGCTAATGGTATGAACTATAAAGCACAAGGTGGAGTATTGAAAGTAGTGAAGGGTGCTATGGTTGTGATGAAGGGTGAGAAAGGCTCCAAGAACATTTACAAGTTGCTAGGAAGCACAGTTGTAGGTGGAGTCACATCCGTTGAGTCTGAGGTTGATACTGATGCCCTTCTATGACATATGAGGCTTGGTCACATGGGTGAAAGGGAAATGCGGGAACTTCATAAACGAAAGTTGATGAAGGGTGTGAAAACTTGTAAACTTGAGTTTTGCAAGTATTGTGTTCTTGGAAAGCAGAACAAGGTGCAATTCAAGACGGGTAAGCATACAACAAAGGGCATTCTCGATTATGTTCACTCAGATGTGTGGGGACCAGTTAGAACAGAATCTAGAGGAGGACATTATTACTTCGTGACGTTTATTGATGATTTTTCGAAGAAGTTTTGGGTTTACTTCATGAGGCACAAGTCAGAAACTTTTGAGAAGTTCAAGGTGTGGAAAGCTGAAGTGGAAAATCAAACGGGGCAAAAAATCAAGTGTTTGAGAAGTGATAATGGGACAGAGTACACAGATGGCGAGTTCAAAAAGTTCTGTAGAGAGCATGGAATCAAGAGGCACTACACAGTATGCAAGACACCACAGCAAAATGGTGTGGCTGAAAGGATGAATAAAACTATTGCGGAAAGGGCTAGGTGTCTACGATTCAATGCGGGGTTGGCGAAGAACTTTTGGGCTGATTCGGTGAGTATGGCATGTTTCTTGATTAACAGATCACCTAGAGTCTCTTTGGATAACAGGTTTGCGGAGGAGGTATGGACGGGTAATGAGATAGACTTCACCGATATCCAGGTGTTTGGGTGTCTATCCTATGTGCATATTCCTGGTGAAGAGCGGTCGAAGCTTGACCCAAAGTCAAAATAGTGTGTCTTTCTCGGGTATTGTTTTGGTAGAAAAAACAATAGAGTTGAATCTTGACTTTGACAAGTGTGTGGATTTAAATACTAAGGAGGGGACTGTGGAATTCGAATAAATGGAACAATGACATGAAAAGAATGAATGACACCACGATTTGTTAACGAGGAAAACCTTGGAGGTGACAACCTCTTCGGAAAAAACCCCGGGAGTTAGGTCTCCAACCTTAAAAGTTTCACTATGATAATTGAGTTACAACTTCGGAAGAGGATGGAGAGGTTTACAATTAACTTGTGCGTAGAGTGTGTGCATATAAGAATGCGTGTGTATTTCCGTCTCCACCTCCCCTTAAATATAAGAAAAGGTAAGAGTTTGTTCCTACAATCCCGGAGATGATCTTTATCCTTTTCAACGTCCATGAGACCAAGTCATTCTTTGCCGTTGAAGCTGTATTGAATGTGCTAGGAAAATATCCCGTATTCTTCTCTCTTAATTACTGAAAAATAAGAATAAAGATATTAGGAAATATCAAATAAGTAAATATTAAAACGATACTTACAGTGGAATAACATCTTGACATGCAGGATCAACTGAAGATGTCACCATGCTGAAAAATACCCACAACAATTTGTCCCCAAAAACATTTGACTATGTTGGCAATTGAAGAGGCAAATGTTTTTCTCCCCATTAAATGCTCAACTGCCAGCTTTGCTTGATGGGACGGTTAGGGATACGTGGCGGCTAGAAAGGAAAAAGAGTTTCGATAGGAATTAAAAACCGTAATACTTGATAACCATTGTTATCATCGAATCTTCTTCAAATTCTTATCCAAATCATACGTCTCCTATCATATTACGGCGACAGTAACCTTAAAGAGTGCAGTTTTTTATCCTTCTTTCTCAAATACGACGTTCTCCAAGAGAGTAAGTCAGAATCAACGTGTTATTAAATTGGATACTCTATTAAATCCGTGCTAACATGTATCTTTATATGCAGTGACTCGATTCGGCTTTACGACGAATGATATTGTGGCAAAATACAAAGGCAAGATGAAAGCGGAAGAGACCATACCTGAGACGGATAAACTTACCTCGAAAAGAAAAAGGGTGGACCATATCTCCGGCGTGGAGAAACAAATTTGGAACGAAGAAGTTTTAATTTGGAGAATCAGGTAAGATTTGATTTGGGACGTTGGTACATTGATCCTCTTTTATTTTAGTAAAATGTCTCTTTTTGCTCGTTGATGACAGATTGTTTCGATGGCTAAGTTAATGTCCAAAGAAATCAGGATATGGAGGGAAAAATGTGATACTTTTGATATGAGTAAGGTTGAATACGAGAAGGATTTGAAAGAAGCTGTGAGGATAATAAGGGAAAGGGGATTGGAAATCAGGGACAAAAATGAGGAGATATTAAAGTGGCGTTCCAGGCTTGCAAGTGTTGATATCAGGCATGAAAGAGAGATAGAATCACTTCGGGATGACTTGGTGCATGAGACTGCAAAAGCAGTTTTTGAAACTAGAATCCAAATGATTGAGGAATATCAGGCAGGAGAGCATGTGAATTGGGACCTGAATGACGAAAAACGGCTTTGCAGCGGATCCATGATGAAAAAGCGAATGAGGCCTCCAAGGATCTTGAACAGGTTGATGACGCACATGACAGCGACATGGAATGACTTTCAGGTTGGGAAACACAAAAAGGAGGATGCTCAATAAGAAAGATAAGAGATTTGGAGAAGTTACACCTGCGGCTAATGTCACCTGAAAAAGTTCAATAAATTTATTCTGGTTTTTTGATGGTATTACTGGGGTGGAATCCCTTAAGACAATTTTAATTTTTGTTTAGTTATGTAATAGGTCTATAAGGACCAAAGACAATTTCTTTTACGTGTTGGGTTGGTCCAACACTTTTGCACTTTAACGTTGGTAGTTTGGATGTTTTTATAGTAACTTTAATCTAGTTTCAAGCATGTCAAGGCTTGTTTTCTTTTGGATGAAATCTTTCTTTGTATGGTTACTTGTTATGCTCGTAAGGTGACATGATAGTATGTCAAAGCTGTAGATACTTAAGATGACATGTATATGTCATAACCACAAGAATAATACGTAAGATCAATCATTTAACTGAGTGGGAATGGGTAAGCTATATGAGTTTACCCATATAGGCCCACCCCACACCTCAATTAAAGAGATAACTTGCGCTCCAGGCGAAGGTGTGGTAACCTAACATCTTAAGAAAGAGGTAATTAACTCTTTAAACCTTAGAAGGGATTGTGTACCTTTACTTAAGAAGAGATGGCCAGTCTCTGACGGAGGAGAATTCGTTGTTCTTTGCGTACTTTCGACATGTCCCCATGTAAATATGTCAACACCTCATAAGACAAAAACATGTTAAAAACGGACGCCAACTAAGGTTGACGTCTCTCCACAAGGTGTGTTAGTGACATCTTGATTAGCAATGAAGTAATGAAAGAGTACATAGAAAAATAGAAGGTTACCAATAAATAAAGGATTATCCATACCTGGGAAGAGATGAGTTTAAGGGGGGTTTGGTTTAGATGTAATACCTTTTAAGGTGAATGGCGTTCCAACTTCGTGGTATCATTTGGCCATCCAAGGTTGCCAGGCGATATGCTCCTTTCCCGGCCTGTGCATCTATTAGGTAGGGTCCTTCCCATTTTGGGGCGAGCTTGCCTACAGTGAGCTCCTTTGTATTTTGGAATGCCTTTCGTATGACTAAATCTCCTACTTGAAACCTTCTAATCCTTACATTTTTGTTGTAAGATCTGGCTACCCTTTGTTGATATGCTGCCATGCAAACTTTGGCCATGTCCCTCAGTTCGTCCACGGTATCTAAGTCGTGTATCAAGATGTCCTTATTATGTTCAAATGTCAACAAACTGTATCTGGCCGTAGGTACAAGTACTTCTGCTGGAATAACTGATTCAGTTCCAAATACAAGTGAATAGGGGGTTTGACTAGTAGCGTTCTTAGATGTCGTTCTGTCAGCCCATAGAACCATTGGTAACTCTTCTGCCCATCGTCCTTTCTTAAGGTCGAGTCTTTTTTAAGTTGCTTATGATTATTTTGTTGCTAGATTCTGCCTGTCCATTAGCTTGAGGATGAACAAGTGAAGATGTCACCATCTTGACTCCCCAGGATGTCAAGAAATCTTGGGTTTTCTTACTAATGAATTGGGAGCCGTTTTCACAAATTATTTCTGAAGGTATCCCAAATCGGCTGAATATATTTCTTTTGATAAAAGATATAACTTCTCGATCACGAACTTGTACGTACGCCACAACTTCTACCCATTTAGAAAAGTAGTCTGTCATAGCCAGTAGAAATACTCTTCCACCTGGTGCCATGGGTAATTTTCCTACGATGTCCATTCCCCAAACCATAAACGGCCATGGCGACAGGATATGATGTAGTAGTTCAGCCGGTTGGTGCAGGATGTCCCCATGTCGTTGACAGGAATCACATTTCTTTGCGTAGTCAATGGCGTCTTTTCTCATTGTGGGCCAAAAATAGCCCATTCTAAGAGCCTTGGTATGCAGACTTACGCCCCGATATGATTTCCACATTGTCCTTCGTGCAGCTCCTTGAGAACCTGATGGGCTCTATCTGCTTCTAGGCATCTTAAGTAGTGACCTGCAGCAGATTTTCTAAACAAGAGGTTATCAATAAGTAAATACTTAGATACTCTCACCCTGAAGGCTCTAGCATTTTTCTCCTCGGCTGGGATCGTATCATCTATGAGATACTTGATAACAGGAGCTGTCCAAGAGGTTGCTGCTGGAGAGGAAGGTACGTCGACATCTAGAGCGAACATCTCAAGATGATCAATTGTTGGGATGTCAATATGCACAATATGGATACTTGTCTGTGAAATGCTTTTGAAGGCTGAATCCAAGTTTGCCAGGGCATCTGCTTGAGAATTTTCTTCCCGTGGGATTTGTTCCAAGGAAAATGATTTGAATTTGGCCGAAAGAATTTTTACGATTTCCAAATATGTTGTCATCTTAGCATTTTTCACTATGTAGGATCCTTTGTAATGGTTAACAATTAGCAAAGAATCCATAAACACCCGGATAAGGTTGACATCTAGGTCCTGGGCTACTGTTAAACCTGCAATTAATGCCTCATATTCTGCTTCATTATTAGTGGCCTTGAAACTGCAACTGATGCACTATGGTATTATGTCCCCTTGTGGCGATTTTAGTACAACTCCAAGACCTGTACCTCTCATGTTAGAAGCACCATCTGTGTAGAGAGTCCAGATCTTCAGGACGTCATCATCTTGAAGTTGTTGTACCTCCAATTCCACTTCTTGTTGCATGGTTGGACTAAAATCAGCCACAAAATCAGCTAGGGCTTGAGATTTTATTGCAGTTCTGGGCTCATATTTGATGTCGTATGTGCTTAATTGTACAGACCACTTCGCCATTCGACCTGACATCTCTGGTTTTCTCATAACATTCTTAATAGGATAGTTAGTGCGTAAAATTATAGTATGTGTTTCAAAATAGTGTCTTAATTTAATAGAAGATGGGTTGCTGACTACCATCTCGTTCTGTCACCAAGACTGCACTTACAGCGCCTTCTGATACTGCTAGGTAGATGTAGAGATGTTCCTCCTCCTGGGGTTTGGCCAATAACGGAGGTGTCGACAGGTAAGTTTTGAGCTCCTGAAAGGCTTCTTCATGTTGGCTCTCCCACTGGAACTTCTTGTTCTTCCTTAGAATATCATAGAAAGGTTTGCATCGATCCGAGGATTTTGAAATGAATCTGGTGAGTGCAGCAATCTTTCCCGTCAATCTTTGGACGTCCTTGACAGATTGAGGTGACGACAGTTGATAATAGCACGTATACGTGCAGGGCGGCTTCAATGCCTCTTTTAGTAACCATATAACCCAAAAACTTCCCGGCCTTCATTCCAAAGTTGCATTTAGCTGGATTAAGTTTCATATTGAAACAATCCAAGATGTCAAAGGCTTGAGATAGGTTGCTTATGTGATCTTCGGCTTTCTTGGATTTTAATACCATGTCGTCGATGTATACTTCCATTGTGTCCCCAATCTGATCTTTGAACATTTTGTTGACGAGCCACTTATATGTTGCACCTGCATTTTTTAGTCCAAAAGGCATAGCAATATAACAATAAATACCTGTGGGCGTTATGAAGGCGGTGTCTTCTTGATCAGATGGTTCCATCTGGATTTGTAGAAAAAACAATAGAGTTGAATCTTGACTTTGACAAGTGTGTGGATTTAAATACTAAGGAGGGGACTGTGGAATTCGAATAAATGGAACAATGACATGAAAAGAATGAATGACACCACGATTTGTTAACGAGGAAAACCTTGGAGGTGACAACCTCTTCGGAAAAAACCCCGGGAGTTAGGTCTCCAACCTTAAAAGTTTCACTATGATAATTGAGTTACAACTTCGGAAGAGGATGGAGAGGTTTACAATTAACTTGTGCGTAGAGTGTGTGCATATAAGAATGCGTGTGTATTTTCGTCTCCACCTCCCCTTAAATATAAGAAAAGGTAAGAGTTTGTTCCTACAATCCCGGAGATGATCTTTATCCTTTTCAACGTCCATGAGACCAAGTCATTCTTTGCCGTTGAAGCTGTATTGAACGTGCTAGGAAAATATCCTGTATTCTTCTCTCATAATTACTGAAAAATAAGAATAAAGATATTAGGAAATATCAAATAAGTAAATATTAAAACGATACTTACAGCGGAATAACATCTTGACATGCAGGATCAACTGAAGATGTCACCATGCTGAAAAATACCCACAACAGGTATGAAACAGGTGTGAAAGGATACAAGCTTTGGGATCCCAAGTCAAGCAAGGTGGTGATTAGTAGGGAAGTAGTCTTTGATGAAAAGGCTATGTTGAAGTGTACTCAAGATGATAAGGAGAAGGAGCCAGAAAGCAAAGAGGGCGAGAGGGCGTCGGGCCCTCGAAGGGCCGAGGCGGGTGCGTCACCTGGGCTGAGGCGGGCGCCTGGAAGACAGTAGGTGTGGCCGTGTGGTGCAGATTTGAGGCGGCCGCATGGAGCAGGCTGGGGCGAGCGCCTGGGCGGCAGTAGCTTGGCGTTGGCGTGGTAGCTTTGAGGCGGGCGCCTGGGCCTTCTTGAGGCAGGCGCCTCAATGCCAGCAGGGGGTTTCCGATCTTGGGCTTTCTGTTTTATTTGGTCTTTGTTTGGGCTAGGTTTTGGTTAGTATATATATGCTATTAACCCTATGTAAAACTGATGAGATACTGCGCACATAATAAAACAGAGGCATAGTTCAAAACCCCAATTACATCTCTCTCGATTTCTCAATTGCTTGTTTGTGTGTGTGTTCTTGGTTATTGTTTAATTGCTTCCGCTGTGATTGCACAACAAATATAATGATATTTGCCTACGTAAGTGGTTCATTAAGAAATACTCCATTTGTAAAAAATGAATGTCTCTATTTCTTCTTTAGAGACTAACTTGATTTGAATCAGATTAGTCGACATTTGATGTGGTGTTCAGATACTAATGATAGTTCAGGAAAAATAAAGTAAGTGAATAACAACTAAATATAGTAAAGTACCAACTTCGTCACTGATCTATTGACATTTTTACGTATTCGTCACTTAGTAATACCTTTGTACTATTTCGTCCCCAACCTAAGTACTTAGTTTACCATGTCATCATTCCGTCTCATTTTCGTTCAAATATCCGTTAAATCAGCTTATGTGGCACGTTGATGTCATTAAAATGATGATATGGCCTTTGACTTGTTGACCTGGTGGTACACCCTGTATCAATTCCTCTCACGGGTGAATCATGTGACCTTCTCCATTCACTCTATTTTGAGGACAACGCCATTACAGGCGAGTGAATCATGTGACCTTCTCCATTCATGGCTCAAGAATTGTACAGAAGAACTCGAAATTGGTAGGGAAACAGGTAAGATAACCCTATTTCATTTATTATAAAGATTAAGTTTCATATTTTGAAAGGTAAAAATTCCCAATTTAAAAACTAGGGTTTATGTATTTGTGATTTTAATCCTATGAATTGGCTTCATATATGTTGAATCAGGTTGTGAGATGGCTTCTTCAAATTCATCACGCACGAGGGAAACTTCAAATGGACCAAACAAAGCGAGGAATGACCTTTTGTACATTGAAAAAACCAAAAGGACCTCGCAGGAATGACAAAAAAAATCAAAAAGTTCTGACACTGCATATTGGTCTGCACGGATAACCATGCAAAAGGAGGATTCTTTCATGCGGAGCTCCTTGTCAAATTCCAGAGGCTATAAATACAGGCCTCTGGCTCCTTCATTTCACACGCCAAAATCCCAACAACACCATAAAAGCCACACAAGGTAAGAAAATCTGAGGTGAGTGAGCATTAGGGGACATTCTGCATAAGTGAGAAGCAGAATTCTCTCCATCTTAATCACCCTAAACAAATCACACACTTCTCCCACAAAAACAAACCCTAGGAAGATAGAAAAGATCCATTATTGGTGAGATCTCCTTCCAAACCCAAAACAATGCTTTAATCTTTCATTTCCAAGTCTTTTAATGTATTATTATTCATTGTTGTTAACTATATTATTTATAATGTAGCCTTTATTTGTTTTGTACATTGTAGACCCAAACCTTCTAAATGATCCTACAAGATTTTTCATGCACAATGTGCTTAATAATGGAGGTTTAATGGTGATAGTGGTTTGTTTATATTTAATGTATTATCTTTCCATTACTTACTTCCAAATGTATTTACTTTTTATATAAGATCATCTTTTGATCTCTTTTTCCTTTTGAGTTACAATGATACAAGTAACCCTAATCACCAAGGATGAACTCATCACTCATGTCAAAGATGTCGTTCTAGGGATTATGGTTACAATGTTGATGTAACTTCATTCCTTTCACTTTCACTTTCTTCTTAAAATGTGACAAAGGTCCAAGCTTAAAACTTCAAAATATTTCTCATTTCTTTAATTGAGACAAACAATCTCCATTGTTGTTTCTTAAGAAAAGCTTGAAACCACCATTGTTGTACAACCTAAGGCTTGGAGATGACAACCCTAAGATTGGACATTTCCCTCTTTTGGGCTTTATGGCCACTTTTCTGGATAATCCAGAAGCTGCCACATTTATTTCCCAATTCTAATCAAAGTAACATCAATAATTAAATGAGATTAAAAAAAATAATTTACTGCATACACCAATCCGTACGAACCTCCTTGTAAAGAGACATTGATCCGTACGCATCAGTTTGCAATCTGTGACAACTGTTCAGTTTCTAGTTTTCTTCAGTTTCAGGTTTACTTTTAAACACCCCCCCCCATTTTATCAAAACTGCACAGTTTTCTATAAACTGCATAGTTTTCCTTTTCTTTTAAACTACGAGGCTACTTGATTTCGAACACACAGACACACAACTTTCAAAAAGGGTTCAGAAAGACTCATAGACATGTGTAGACACCCCATTCTGAATCAATAAATTACATGATTACACTACTCTTCGTCTCTCTTTTGTGTTTTGATGAAAGAATATTAGTTTCGTCATGTATCGTTAAGTTTCTAACTAACCTCGTTAGTTTTGGGACCTAACTGACTAATGGAATAACTGAAGAGGACAAAATGGTCATTTGACTAGTTGTTCCACGCGGGACATACGTGTCTCGCGCGAGACAACCCCTCTGCAGGATGTGCAGAATCACTTTCCTTCTCCGTTTCAACCTATTTTCTTGATAAATCTTATCCAATTTGGGTATCCAATGATATTTGAGTTCTGGAAGCTTCCTTGGGAGGTATCCCAATTCACCTTTACCTCTCCAACCTCCTATAAATACTTGATGACTTTCAGTATTTCAGAGGTCCCCGATCCCAGATCGAAAACACACAACACACACAATTTGTTGGTTTCTTTCCACGAAAGACTCCTGCAAATTACCCTAAATAAACTCTCAAATCCGTTCATCAACCCTGTTGATCGACGAACGTCAAGACTCAAGCCTAGAATCAAGGCGAAGCTTTGCCCGAATCACTTCTCGATCGAGAAGACATCTTAGAACCACGTTCTAAATCATATTCTCCCAAAACACAAGGTAACCTCCGTTTACTTTCTTCTTCTTAATCCCTCTAATTGCTTTTAGAGTAGTATAATCCTATCAAAAGAATTAGCCTAGAGTCCCTTCAATCCATGGAAGTGATCTTGAAGCATACAATTCGACATTCCTAATTAAGAAATTAATTAGGGTTTTTCTTATATTTGATTGATTATACTCAATTGGTAAGACCGATTTCCGAATTGGATGGAATGGGTACTTCTCGACCTTTCCATTCCATAACTTAACCCCCGAACCCTCAAATCTCTTAAATAAACAAAAAGGTTTTTCTTATTGTTTTCCTAAATAAATAATAAGTGGCGACTCTGTTATTCATAAAAATATCAACGCAACAGTTTTGGCGACTCTGCTGGGGAAAGTCAATTAAGAGGGTTAGACTTGCGCACAATTGAGTTATTCAAAAATGATCACAATATTGCTTAAAATCCTATATTAGTGTTCGGGTTATTCAACCCCTAATCTCGATATGAACAAACATTTTGATTAATCATGAGGAGAAAGTCGACCAATACCAAGAGTCAAAGTTGGCGAATTGTGAAGAAAGATTGTGTATAGGAGAGGTCATTGAGGAGACCGAATTTATGGAATTTGAATGTGTTTATGACCGGACCATTTCTGGTTACCTACGTTCCCCTCATTGTGAGGAGCTCAGGTCACCATAGTTCAGGTTTGAACGGTGTTTAGCTTTGGGAAAGGGTATGAATATTTGTGGTCCCTTTGGTGAAAAGGCTCGGGCCTTGAGATGATTCCTTGACAAGTCATTTTTTTACGGCTACTTCCATGATTCCATTTCTTCTTGACCGTCGTCTTTCATCGGGGGAGAAAGAATTTGAATACAGCTAAGGGCTTATGATAAGCTTTTGCCCTTGCTTTAACTGCTCCTTTGTTGTCGACAACTTTTGTTCTTCGGGCTTTAATTTTTCCCATCTGTCAAGCTTCTGATTGGCAATGCAGGGTCATTGGCTTCATTTTTTATTTTTTTTGAAGCTTCTGCTTGAACCCCCTTTTTTTTTTAAAGCATTTTGAGGACGAAGGCAAGCCCCTGCTTGGACTTTCTAGATGCACAAGAGGGCGAAGGCAAGCCCCTAGGTTGTTGTCGACATGGGGTCAATCTTTCAATGCTGAGTGACTTCTGTTGTTCCTTGATGTTGCCACCGTCGTTGACTTGGTCAAGGTGATTGTGGGGACATGTTTTGGAAAGTGTATGGTTTGATGGAGGCCTTTGTGAGGTAAGAAAAGCGTATAGGGAGGGCATTAGTTGACTTTCTAGCACTGATTAATTAAAATCTTAATCATTTCAAGAGATTATTTGTTGAGCAATGCGAGTGATCACTTAAAATAAAACCATTTCATTAGATGTAATATAGGTGTGCAAATAATGTCACGAGTCTAGCAAGAAAAGAGAAAAAGAAAAAAGACTTATATAAAAGTTAGACAATTAACTACTATGTCCAAAATGGACTAAAACAAAAAATGTCCAGGAAGGACGTAGGTGAGAGAGAAAAATACTAGAACCTACGAAGGTTGACTAAAAGACTGTTTTAAAATTTTAATTTAATTTTAGGATGGGTAGCCCCTAGTCTAGCTACTCTTTGTTGTTGGACCACACCTCTACCCTTCAGCATTGGAAGTAAATTCCTCATGAAGCTATGACAGATTATGCTCGCCTTGGGTGACTTCAGGAATTCCTTGCTTACCGGCCCTAACGGCCGCCTTATGTGCCATCAGATTATCATCATCCCATTTCTCCTTGGCATCAGTTGTGAACTTATCGGAGGGCGGGAGTTCAAAGCATTTCACCAAATTCGGCTTTGCCGCAGTCACATGCTTGTTGCAGTCAAACTAGCCATTCTCAACATTTGTTGCGACTAAATCATCTAGCTTGCTAAGGGAAATGTCAAAGTCTATTGAATTCACAGAGCATGAATCATAAAACTCAATCATGTTTACACTCGTGTTGTTTGGGAAATGATCATTAGCAGTGTTGAGATCACTGAGGCACTCGAGCTTGCCCTCCTTAATTAACCCCCGAATTGCCTTTCTCAAAGCTATAAAGTTGTTGGTTGTATGACCGTGATACCGGTGGAAGGCGCAGTGCTTGCTTCTGTCCATGTTAGCTGCGGGATTCTTTGGCTTGTAGTTCTCCATAGGTTTGAGCAGGCCTTCTTTGATCAGTTCCTCTAACATTTGGCTTAGAGGCATATCTAGCTTGTCGAAGCGATGGAAGGCTGTCTCCCTGAAGAGTCGTTGCTTTGCTGGGCTGTGCTAGCGTTGCTTGACTGATGTCCTTGATGGATGTAGTTGACAGAAGTGTCTTTTCCTTTGCCGGGGGCCAGTGCAGGGTTGAATGCAGTTGCTGCTCTGTATTGATAAGGTGGCTCTGTGCTCGGGGCCTGCTTTTCCTTTAGGTCATTCTCGAACTGGGAACCCGTATCGACCATGGCTCAGAGATCAAGGTAGAAGCGATGGCTGACTGATGCTCTTACTGATGGCTTCAAACCTGACTGGAAGATTTTCATTTGTTCGTCCTCAGGCAATGACTTCATGATTTCAGAATGCTTCTGGATCTGTTCCTTGCAAAGTTCTTCCGTAGTTTTTTTTGCCTTCTGTTCTGCCGGCATAACCACATGTGGGTCAATATAAACCTCTGGACTGCTAGAACCTGTGACCAAACGTCCACTAACGGAGGGAACCCTGAGATGGGGTTGGACAAACAGGTTTTGATAGAATGGAGTATAATTTAGTGGATACTTTGGAAATTGAGGGATTTGAGGCCATGAAGCAGCTGGAACGAATGTAGGCTGTCCGAAGTAATGGGTCGGAAAAGTTATGTGGGGGAAACCTGGTGAATTCTGGGCATATTGAGAGAAGGAAGTGAACATGGGAGGATTTTGATGGTTATCTGGATTTGTTTGAAAGGGTCCAGCGCTGCGCTGGTTGTTTTGAGTGAAAGTGGTAGAACTGACTTCAAACCTTTCTGTTCGGACCGCTTGTGAGGCCCCAGGAGATTCTTGACCTGTACTATTCTGAGGAGGAATACCCGACTGCTGTTGAGGGGCGTTGAACTGACCCATTCCGAGCTGATAACCCGAACCAGACTGAGGTTGTGAAGTAGTAAACTGACCCATTTCAAGTTGTGGGGCGGAAACGAACTGATTTAAACCCAAAGGTGAAAACTGAGAAGATTGGGGGCAGGTTGACCAAAATCGGACTGCTGAGGAGTACCGATTTGATGAGGCTTAGATGTACTGGATCGACCCTTTCCAGACTGATGATCCAGACCAGACTGCTGACTCATACCAAGCTGTAGGGGCTGAGAGACAGGCTTAGTTATAGGCCAGGGCATGCTTGGCCCATTAGCAGTTCCACACGAAAAGGAGCAAGGCATTTGACGGTAGTTGGCATGCCCAGAAAGGGAATTAGCTTCATTCTCCGCATCAACCGTAAAGGTTCCATTAGGGTTGCAAACAATTTCTAGTCCATGGCTTCTGACACTTTCCAATAAATGACTGATCTGAGCCTCTTGATGTTGTCTTACCTGTTCCAACATCTGATTCCACTGTTCGGCATTCTGTGGATTTTCGAGGTGCGGAGTCGTACGTCCCCCACTGTTCTCCTCTGAGCTGGCCATTCCGAAACTCTGAGCTGAAGTGAAAGAAGAGACCGATGAAGTATCTGACATTCCAAAACCGACTGAGGTGAACAAACGATGACCCGGGATCCTGATCCAAACTTTGCTTACTGTGGAATGCACAAAAGGGTGCGGTTCAGACTCGGGAAGGCGAAATAGGTTGGTGTTTGGGCTTAGGGCTCATGCAACATGCGATTATTTGTTCGAGTTTACTTAAAACGCCTTTTCTCAAATCCTAAACGGTTGGAAAAGATTGTTCTTTTTTTTTAAACTACTCTATGTCCTGGATCAGTGGGACCCGTCACTACGCCACCGGGCCCTCAACCTGTAACCTCGAACAAGGGTTTCATAGGGCAAGCGGGTCCCACCGACCAAAAAGGAGAACGAACCTAAGGTCTGGCAGATCATGAAGTCTTAACGCGCACTCGATGTAAATTACTGGCAAATTCAGCGTCGAGGGTCAAGATCGAGTTAAGGTGCCTGACGAAAAGCTGGCATGAACTTGACTGATAATAGTCCACAAGGGATCTTGACTTGTTGTTGGTTAAGCAATAATTAAGCATGGACTGGGCGTTAATCCTTGATGACCCGATGTCACACCGGGAGCCGGTGCACAAACCGTGCGGGTCAAAGTCAAAGTCCGAGCCACAGTCAAGATCGAGTCAAAGTTCATGACGAAAAACCGGCATGACTTTGACTGATTTAGGTACGCAGAGGATCCTGACTTGGCACGTTGACTAGGGTTTGAACCACGCGGGGTATACACTTACACGGTCTGACACGGATCGGACCAAAAACCAACCAAGTCTCGGAAAAAAGTGTGTCACGAATAAGTGCAGGGTCGACATGAGGGTAAACCAATGGCTGTTTGGGTCGTCCCGTGCTCGCACCAAGAGGCGTAGTAAGGCCTCCCAGGCTGCTACTGAGATTTCCCGGGTTAAGGACGTAGTGTGCAGTGTACGGTTAACGTGCGCGTAGTGTGCGACAGTCTATATTCTCTTTTGAGTAAAACTAGAAATTTTCAAATGTTTCTTAAAAGCATGATGCATGCAAAAAAGATTTTTTTTTTTTTTAAAACAATTTTTTTTATTGAATGAGACTAGTACGTGGCGTTGTTCCCCCATAACTTATCCCCGACTCCTATAAGGAGGCATTTTAAGAGGAAGTTTAATGGTTTCCATCCTATATACTGATTATCATTTTTATTTCGAAAAACATGTATGATGTGGCGGATTTCATTATATGTAATTCCCTAATTTTCTAGACATTTTATCCTTATTTTAATGTAATTTAGATTAGTTTCGATATAATTTTGAGTAGACTATGAATTGGTAACTTGTGGGAAATCATTGTAATTTTGATACATATTTTGAGTGATTTTGTGATGTTCCTGCAAAGTTTATTAATGCTGAGGACAAAGCTGCTATTATCAGAAGTTCAGGAATCAATCTGCAAAGCAGCAAAGTTCGGAGACCAGAATGAGATCTTGGAAAATTGAAGGACCAAATTGGAAAAGGGAATTAAAGAAATTTAATTTGGCTTTCAAGGCAGCAGCACGTGAAGAGGTCATAGGCACATGGACCGAGGCAAATTGGAGTTGACCCACGCAGGAGAATTGAGTTTATTACTTTCGTTTTCTTCTTCCTTTTTCTTATTATTATTATTAGTTTTAGGTTTAGTTTTAGAAGGAAGTATATAAACTCCTAAAACATTATTTTTAGGGATCATCTAGTTTTTAAAATTTCTAGAGAGAGCTTGAGAATTTCCATGGAAGCTTAAACTCATTGCTTTGGGCTTGTAACTTTTGAACCATCTTGACTATCAATTGAGGTTTGATTTCTTTTTATTATTCTTCCCTAATTGCAATTTTGCTTGTGCTTAATTCAAATCAATTTCTAGGGTTTTGAGAAATTGATCAATCCCTTAATCCTTTTAATTGATTATTGCTAGATCTCCCTTTTACCGTGTCAGACTAGGGTTGTCATTGTTGCATCTTTGCGATTCTTGAATGTGTCATCTTGGATTGTAAATAAAGTAAAATTGGCTTTAATTCTATTTGAAACAGTAATAAATTAATTTCTTGATCTTAATCTCTTAAAACTTTCATCGATTAATACTTTGAATCTTGATCGTGTCGGCTAGGTTTTGGTATTGGTTAGGATTATTAGTTGAGCGTGTCGCCGCTAGTAATTATTAACAAAGAAGAGATAGGGATTTTATATCTCGTGATCAAGTAATTAGGGAAAAGAAAGAAAGAAACATTCCGGTGATATTGATTGATAGACGGGGATAATTTTGCATGTCCAAAGTGTTCTTTTTCATTATTATTTATAACTTAGATTTTAATTCCCGTCTTAGGATTTTAATTATTCAACAATCAAACCCCCCCCTTTGTGTGTGTGACGAGTTCGTTTGCAATACCGTTCTTCAGTGGTTCAACCCTGGACTTACCTTTGCTACATTCTTGTGGCCGAGTCCCGGTTTAATTTAGTAGGTGTGGGACTAAGCCTACCAAATTTTGGCGCCGTTGCCGGGGAACGGTGTAATTGTTTACGATCTTATTCTTTTCTTAATCTATTTCTTTTTCATTTTATTTCTTTTTATTTTAGTATTTGTGTTATCTGCTAAGTGTTTTACCCTGCTCCCCTGTGGTGTGTAACCGTGCATGGTGCACACCCGTTTTACTAACAATTTACTTGTGCCCCTTGATACAGAAATTGAACGTTCTTTCAGGAAAGGATGTAAAGCAAGCAGGAGTGTAAACCATAATTGTTGGGAGAGAGAGATGGGTGATAGAGCAGCGCCGACACTTAGAGAGAAAACAGCTCCAAACAGGACGGAGCAACCGCAGGCAGTAACTTTTCCTGCATTGCCGGCGGGAGTCACGTTTGAGTTGAAACCGGGGCTGCTAAATCAGTTGCCGAGCTTCAGTGGGCTACCCGATGAAAACCAGAATCAGCACGTCTCCCAGTTCATGCAAGTTTGCAGCAGTATGAAGCCTTCAGATCTTCCTCTTGAGCAGCTTCTGCTCCGAGCGTTCTCTTTCACATTGAAAGATAGGGCCAATGTATGGTATTATCACCTGACCCCGAAAAACATTACCACCTGGCAGATGTTGAAAGAGGCGTTCTTGGATGAATTCTTCCCGGTGAATCAAATAAATGTCATGAAACGGGACATAAGCAATATGGAGCAGAAGGGGGATGAGTCATATTATGACTACTACAACAGGTTTTACACTCTTACTCGGAGTTGTCCCTACCACGGGTATGATGCAGATCAGCTGATTATGTACTTTCACGGAGGACTTACTGATCAGGATAAGAGGATGGTCGACTCTTCATGTGGGGTAGCATACTGAACAAGACTACTGCGGAAGCTCAGAAATTATTGGAGGAGCTAGCGAAGAGTACCCTGACACATGGTATGAGGTCAAGTGTCAGACAGGTCAATGCAGCTGGGTCCAGTAGTGGGGTGGCGGATCAACTTAAAACTGATGTCGAGGACATCAAAAGTATGATGAAGGCAATGATGTTGGGACAGCCGCCGAAACAGTGTGGTATTTGTTACGATGTGACTCATCCCACAGATTCGTGTCCAACATTACAAACGGGTGAGTATGAAGATGTGAATGCAGTAGGATTCGGAGGCCAGAGACAGAACACTTACAACCCGAATTGGAAGAATCACCCAGGGTTCAGTTGGTCTAATCCGAATGGGGCGCAGCAGCCGCAGTTCGGTAATCCGGGGGGTTTTATGCCGGTTCAATAGTCCATGCAGTTTAGGCCACCTATGCAGCCACAACAGTTTCAGCCACAGCAGTTTCAGCAGCAACAGTTTCAGCCGCAGCAGCAGCCGCAACAGCAGTCACCGCAGGGACAGTCTACAGAAGATATGTTCCGCACACTGGCTCAGAGTATGACCACCTTATCCAGCGGGTTTCAGCAGTATCAGTAGAGGACTGATACAAGTATCAGTGGTCTTGAGAGACAGATGGGGCAGATTGCAGATGTTGTGGGTAGATTAGAGGCTCAGCATTCGGGAAAGTTGCCATCAAGGACAGAACCGAATCTGAATCAGAAAAACGTGAGTGCTGTAACACTGAGGAGTGCAAGGAATTGATAGACACAGTGATCAATGAGGAACCAGAATTAGAGGTTGAGAAGACCGAACCGCCCGAAAAAGTCGTGGAAGAGAAGGGTACTGCATCTGAGCCAGTGCCACCAGTAGTGGAGCCGGATGTGCCATTTCCTTAAGCTTTGAGAGAGTCGAGGAAGCCTGAGCCTGCAAGGCCATTTTTGATACTTTCAAGAGGCTTGAAGTGAATATTCCATTCCTGGACCTTCTTCAGACGGTCCCGAGGTATGCCAAGTTTCTGAAGGAGCTGTGTACCATAAAGAGAGAGCAGAAGCTGAGGAGTGAGAAAAAGGTCAAGGTTAGTGAGCATGTGTCGGCAGTCTATCAGAGGAAGATGCCCAAGAAATGCAGTGACCCGGGGATGTTTGTAATCCCTATTTCTCTAGGGGATTCTTCTGAACATAAGGCAATGTTAGACTTGGGGGCTTCGATCAACGTCATGCCCTATTCGATGTTTGAAACTCTCAAGTTGAGACCACTGCAGGACACCAGAGTTGTGATACAGCTAGCGGACAGGTCAAATGCCTACCCGAAGGGATTGGTAGAAGATGTTCTTGTTAGAGTGGGGAAGATGATATTTCCCGCAGATTTCTATGTGCTAGAAATGGATACGGATCCTAAGGCTCCCATTCTGTTAGGGAGGCCATTCATGTTG
Organism: Adenophora triphylla var. japonica; assembly: GCA_022495995.1. Taxonomy (NCBI): domain Eukaryota; kingdom Viridiplantae; phylum Streptophyta; class Magnoliopsida; order Asterales; family Campanulaceae; genus Adenophora; species Adenophora triphylla. Next base: position 327,502 of record JAFEMH010001505.1, read on the forward strand.
ACTGCTCGTACCAAATTGGATGTTGCTAATGGGTCGTTGTCCATTGTTCGGTCGAAACCTAACGGTTTATTTTATATCCGCAAGCGCACGGGCTATTGTAATAAAGAGGGTGCAAGTACGAGTCGATCCCACAGAGACAGGGTTTACTTAGGAAATATTTTTTGCCTTTAGAAATTATAGAAAAGATTGGGGGGGGAAGATAAAGTTTGTTTTTAGAAAATAGAAAGAACATAAACAGAAAATATTTTAATTAAACTCTTATAAAACGAAGCATTCTCGGGATTGGAAATCATACATATAATCTTGTTCATCAAATTTTCATTGTCTTAGAAATAAGGGTTTTCATAAAAAGCAAGGATGATACATTCGGCTTGCACTACTTCTCACGGTCAAGCAAGTAGTGTTGTATTCTTCACTAATTATGTCCTAACTGTTTGAGATTTCCGTTTATGGTGCTCCCGCCCTGTCACAAACGGGCATTCCGGCTTATCTCTAGTTAACCATAATTAGTAAGAACCCTTTAAGAACGAGAGTCGACATATTTTCCATCAAAGGAACATCCCTAGGCCGTTGAACTACTTTCGTGATCAATGGAACCCAGTTTCTTTATATGGTTCCGTCAATTGAGATTCTCCGCTAGGTACTTCTCTCAATTGACTGAATCATACAATTTGGACGTCTCCAAAATGTAAGGCATTTAGAGAACAACATAAAGAAATTGTTTAGATGAAGATAGAAGGCAAGACTTTTCATTTTTAGATGATGAACATATATGCTTTTGAGTTTCCAACCCCAAGAATAAGGGGGATTTACTCACTAGCCATCTATAACATATAAACAGTTAAAATAAAAGAATAGAGTAAGAAGAACTTTTGATGAAAGTAGAAGGCAAATGCTGGAAATAATGCTTCACTTTTATTGATTTTCTCCAAAGTAACTCCAAGAACAAACTATGAACTTTGATCTTCAAATCTCTTTGGAAATTGTTATCACAAGTATTTGTGTTTTCTATACTATGAAATATCAGTAATTTCTCTCTAAAATTCGATATCTAAGACTGATTACAATGGTCTTATTTATAATTGGGAGGAGACTCTTCAAGAAGGTGCCATCAAAAGGTGCCTTTACATCTGCAGTCACGATTTGCACGACCGTGTCAAGGGAGTTGCACGGCCGTGCACCCTTGGCGCCAGATTTAAATTTTGAGTTTTGACACTTCGCACGGCCGCTCCACTCTAAGCTGCACGGCCGCTCTGAATAATGACACGGCCACTCAATCTTCAAGACACGGCCGCTCTATATTTTAAGGCCACAAATGGCTTGAAAATGGGTAAGTGCACGACCGCTCCACTTGTGGCTGCACGGCCGCTCCATCTGAAATTGATTTTGTGTGCTTGATTTGGATGGTGCTCTTTCATGTCTTTTGCCTCAAAGTGTCCAAGCATCCTTTTGATATAAAAAGACCCTAAAACCTGTCTTAAAATGCAAGAAATATACCAAAGGCGTAAAATCCAAATAATATGAAAAAAGTAACTAAAAAGTACTAAAAACTAAATGAGAAATGATGATTTATTTATGTAAAAGTATATAAAACTTAGGATAAATGACTATATAATAGTCACTTATCAAACTCCCCCACACTTAAGTTTTTGCTTGTCCCCAAGCAAACTTAGAATGAAAATACGGAGAGGGAGAAAAAGCAAGATTGATCCCTCAGAAATAAAGTAGCAAGCCCTAAATGCCTTTTGGATAATGCCTTCATCTTTCTAATCATATTTTGTATACCTTTAAAAATTTATTTGGGAAGAAGCATTTTGGGGATATTTTTAAAGAGATAGTTTATAAGACAATAACCTAATATAGCATCTATAGAATTTAATCAAGTAAAACATGCTAGAAGGATAAATCTTAGATCCGCTTCTTGGTATGAAAAAAAAAATTCACTTTTTAGAGTGATTTTTAAGAGAAATGAATTTATTTCTTTAAAATGTACAAGGGAAAGTATAAACATTTATTCACAAACTAGAAGTTTCCGAAGAACTGTATTGCATTCTTGAATCACAAGGGTGAAAAATGGATGATGATAGTGGAAAAATCTCATCAAGGCTTCAACAAATTTATCTTATTCTTGCACGTGTTATATTTTTGCAAAAGGCCTAAGTTATTTTTGATCCTTTCAAGTAGGAGACATTGTGGCTGCGAACCCCATGTTCCTAATACATAGATCAAGAATACTTTTGGATATTACTTCCATTTGGCAAGGAAGCATCGTCGCAGCGAACGCCGTGCCCCGAGTTACTTAGGAAGTAATAGGTTTCTTTTTGCCCTTTTTTAAAGTTTGGTGACTAAGTCACTCTTTTAGTAATAAGATAAAAAATGCCAAAACTTGATTTGATTAGTGGAAATGAAAATATGAAATTTTGATGAAGGGGTGTGATCCAAGGGGTGCAAAACAAAGGGTGCTTCTAATAAGGGAATAAGTGTGTAATAAAATTTAAAATGTACAATTTCGAAGAAATATTTTCAATATTTGCATAAAAATGACCAAGTGTAGATTGATAAAGATTCCTTCTAATCAAATGCCTTTTCCTTGATAAAACCCTATATTTTGCTATACTAACTTATAAGGCTTTAAAATTATTTCCTAAAATTATCCCTATATTTTTCTTTATTTTTTATAAATTTCTAAGTTTATAGAAAATATGAGAGGAAAGACAATGGCATTATTCTAGGACAATTGACAAGCATAAGAAATAATGATATGGATCATCATAGGGATTTTTATATTTTTTTTATATACTATTATACATGCATAAAATAAAAATGCAACTAAGTTAAAAATTTATACTAGAAAGCAAGTAAATCTAGACTAAAAAGCAAGTAAATTTTTAAACTAGACTAAAAAGAAAAAAATAAAGATAGATATACCCCCCCCACACTTGAAATGAACATTGTCTTCAATGTTTCAAGGAACAACGTCAAACCCGGGGGAATAAAGAGAAACTTACTAAAATGGTGGTGGTGGTGGAAAGTTGTCCCAATAGCTTGTCCCATAGTTGTAAATGTCGTCAATCCTTCCTTGGGCATGTTGAATACGACCATCCATTTGGCCGAGTCGCTGAAGGATTTGAGCGTTTTGCTCAAGCAATTGACCTTGTTGGACAAACATTTGATCGAACCTTTGATAAAAATCGGGTGGCAATGGGGCTTGAATCCCTTCTTCTTCTTATTCTTCTTGGTCCTTTCCTTCAATGAAATTTGGAAATATCCAAGTCTCGGGCTCTCTTATTCGGATGGTGGGGAGATTGTTGCTTGGGAGTACAATGTAGGGCGTTTTCCCCGCTCCTACTAACCAATTATACTCATTATTCCCCCTCTCCGAAATGAGCTGCATAGTCCGAAGAGTTGGGATATCCAACTTTGTTGACCCTCTCACCTCAACCCAATCATTTGGAATATCAAAATTAAAGTGCTTGGCAAATAATGTAATGATTCCTCCAATATGAATTTCCCCGTTGTAGGTTGGAGAAATGATGTCACCAATCAACTCAAAAAGGAAATTGCACAAATTCAACCTCCTTCTCTCCCAAACAAAACACCATAATACATGCAATTCCTTCCTATTTACCGTTCCCTTATCCTCCCTAGCAAAGATGGTACAATCGTAAATCCTATGCATGAGGCGGAGGGATGGGTGAATGATAGAAGAGGCTTTGGCACTTCGGGATGTGTAGGATGGAAGTCCGGAAATTTGGTTCCAAAAAGCAGTCTCATTATATTCGATGGGCATGTCGGGAAAAGACTCAGTTTGGAAAGACAAACCCAAAATTCTACTAATTTCAGCCCCGGTCAAATGAAGCTCTCTTCCTCCAAGGCGAAAGTCCAAATGGAACTGATTAAAAACCCTTCCCGTCAATCTACAAGTCTCCTCCACAATCTTACTCTTCACTGTGCTTAGGAACTCTAGGGTAAGAACTTCATAGGTTTTCTCATGTTTCTGTAGAAGTCTATCGGATCTTAACCCCATATGAAGAGTGAGAACATCCCCATAAATTCCTAATGCTCTTAGGGCAGGCCTATCAGGAAATTGGGTTGGCCTAATCCTTTTAGAACTCAAAGCAATGAAACGTGCCGTTTCCCTTGGGCTTCTAAAATCAATCCCCAAAGTATTGAGAGTTGGATTGAAGTTAGAGGAAGAGCCTTGCTCCTTTCGAGATTTCTTTTCTACTCTCTCTGTAGCCTTTCCTTTCCCTTTGGTAGACATTATAGCACAAACCCAAAAAGTTGAAAGACAAGAGAAGTGAAAGAGTTTTTACCCGAAGTAATCGCTTAATAAACCCAAAATCCTTGATACCCAGCCACTAAAACGTTCAAAAGCTTCCTCCTTTAACCTTAATTTTGAGTAATCCCTTTGAATTTATGGAGTGGGTGCAGGGTTTTGGTATTTTCGGAATTTGGGTTTTAGGAGGGGTTTGGTATGTTTTCGAGGGTGGAGAGATGCTTGACTGGGGGATTTGAGGAAGATTTAGGGTTGTATTGTTGGTTAAAATGGTAGAGAAATGGGTATTTAAGGTGGGTGGGGCAGAGGTATAGAGAGAGGAGTGAAGAAGATGAAGTAAAAGAGGGAGGAGGGAGAAGGGTACGTCTTTTGACTGAAACGACGCAACTCCCCAGACGCTTTGCACGGCCGTGTCAAGGAATTTTGTACGGCCGCTCTCTTTTGCTGAGTTAACCCGTTCCGACTCGATATGAATTGCACGGCCGCTCCAAGGTATACTGCATGGCCGTGCTAACCAGTATTCACCACTTTTAATTTTCTTTTCTTTTTCTCTTATTTTTCGTATACCTATAAAACAAAGTTAGCACAATAATACTAAAAATAAAAATAAAATGAAAGAAGATAAAATAAAATAAAGTAAAAATTAAAAAAAGTAAAAATAATCCATCGGTTACCATCCCGATGATGCTTGTTTTAGGTCCTTAGCTTGACCCCTTTCCGGTAGTAGGAGATGCGTGATATTTGGATGGCCTTTTGTCGTTGACAACTTGCCAATGCAACCCTTCCGGAGTAATGAGTATCTTTTGCGGTAGACATTTCTTCCATCCCGACTTTTTGGGCAAAACAAGTGATCTGTAGTCTTTGCACTTTCGAAAATTCGAAGTGACCTCCTTCTTTGCTTTTCTTGTCTTTTCCACTGCATTGTTAGTTTTGGGACATACAGAAATATCTGTAGCATTTTTATTATTGCAAATCAAAGGTTCAATATTTATGGGGTCATTTTTCATTCCTTCCTTTGATTTTGGTTCCTCACCCATTAAATCTTCTTCACTTGGAATCCAATTTTCTTCACTAGGGGTGTAGGTTTCTTCACTAGGGGTCCAATTCTATTCACTAGGGGTGTAAGCCTCAAAATAGGGATCTTTGAGATCTAACCTATGCATGCTAAATTCGACCCTTTCTTTCCCCACATTTAGGGAAAAGGTGCCATTTTTTACATTTATGATTGCCCCCGCAGTGGCAAGAAATGGCCTTCCTAGAATGACGGGAATATAGTGGTCTTTCGCCATATCTAAGATCACGAAATCAACAGGGATGATCAAGTTCCCTACTCGACAAGGCAAGTTTTCCATAATACCAACGAGGTATTGAATGGATCGGTCTGCCAATTGGAGAGTTATGGTTGTGGGTTTGAGTTCCCCTATACCAAGTTTCTCGCTAACCGATAATGACATTATACTAACGCTAGCTCCTAAGTCAAGGACAGCGTTATCTATGTTTATTCTGCCAATACAACAAGGAATGGTGAATGTACCCGGATCCTTTAATTTCGGATGGTCTTTATTTTGCAAAACAGCACTTACTTCCTCCGCCAACATAACATTCTTATTTTCTTCTAGCCTTTCTGTTTCAAAAATTAATTTTTTCAAAGGTTTAACGGCTAAAGGCATATCTTCATTTTTTCTAAAATATGGAATGTTGACATTAATGGCATCTAGGTTATCAAGGAATTCATCATAATCCTTGTCTTCTTTTCTAGGGGATTCTGTCCCCAAATTAGTCTCAATCATCGGAGGGATTGGACTAAAATCAATATTTCTAGGGCATTCATTTATCTTTTCTTGCTCATCCCTAGTTTTTACCATGTTAACTTGCTCATTTGGCCTTTGAGGTTAACCAGGAAGACTCCCTATGGCCTACTCGTTGAGATATCCTGTTGAGCTTGTTGAGCCTCTAGCATCTTATTATGCGCTGCTAAGTTATCAAACCTAGCATTTAGAAGTTTAAAACATTCCCTAAATTCATTATTTATCTTTTCTTGGGAATTTTTACTTTCCACTACAAAGTCCATTATAAGATCCAATTTTGATTTAGGGGGGAAGGTATTTGCATTGTTATTGAAATTCTTAGGTGCAAATCCCGGGGGTTGTGTAGATGGTTGCGGGTTTAGAACATTGTTATTCTTATAGGAAAAGTTGGGGTGATTCCTCCATTCGGGATTGTATGTATTAGAATACATCCCCCCCTTTTGTCCAAAAGAATTCACAAAGTTCACTTGATCGTTAGAAGTAACGTCAAGTAACTCGCAGTTATCCGTACTATGTGAGTTAGACCCACATAGTTCACATAACATATTTATACTAGCTACGGGATTGACATTAAGATTTTCAATTTTTTTCAAAATCATATCAACCTTAGAAGAGAGAAGAGTAACTGCATCAACATTATATTTACCGGGCGTACCTTGCTGTTGCTCCCTCTCACTTGACCATTGGTAATGGTTCAATGCAATGTTCTCGATAAGGTCATATGCCTCATCGACTCCCTTGTTCATCAATGCTCCTCCTGCAGCGGCATCAATGGTCTCTCTTGTCTTGAATATGAGACCGTTGTAGAAGGTGTGAACAATCAACCACTTTTCGAGCCCGTGGTGGGGGCACATTCTGAGAAGTTCCTTGAACCGCTCCCATGCATCATACAAAGTCTCACTATCCGTTTGACAGAAGTTAGTGATCTTTGTGCGTATTTGGGCAGTTTTGCTTGGTGGGAAAAATTGACCAAGGAATGCTTCTTGAATTTGGTCCCATGTTGTTAATGAATTTTGGGGGACCAAATTCAACCATTGTTTCGCCTTATCCTTAAGAGAGAAAGGAAAAAGGCGCATCCGAATCGCTTCCGGGGTAACATTCTTAATACGTGTGGTATCACAATATTCAAGAAATGTTTGGATGTGTAGATGGGGATCTTCGAAAGCGGTGCCGCTATATTGGTTATTCATAACCATATGCAGTAACTGCGGCTTTATCTCAAAGTGTGCCGCTCCGGCATACGGCACAACAATAGGGGATCTAGTTCCCAGGGTACTTGGATTAACAAAGTCCCGTAGGGTCCTAGCCGGTGTTTGCGGTTCTCCTTCCATATGTTTCTTTAAAGTTTCTCTAAATCTTCTCAATCTCTCGTGAAAGCTTCGTTCGGGTTCTGGATCAAAATTGTCAAAGTATGTCCGAGTCCGTTTCATGCACTAAGAGAAAAACACTTGAAGAAAGATTAAACGCAACAATTTATAGGAAGTAGAGAGCAAAACAATATAAAACAAAAATAACAAAATAAAAATAAATAAAAATTATGAAGTAAAGACAAAAATTTTAAAAGTAAACTGTTGTCCCCGGCAATGGCGCCAAAAACATTGTTCGGTCGAAACCTAACGGTTTATTTTATATCCGCAAACGCACGGGGTATTGTAATATAGTGGGTGCAAGTACGAGTCGATCCCACAGAGACAGGATTTACTTAGGAAATATTTTTTGCCTTTAGAAATTATAGAAAAGATTGGGGGGGGGAAGATAAAGTTAGTTTTTAGAAAATAGAAAGAACATAAACAGAAAATACTTTAATTAAACTCTTATAAAACGAAGCATTCTCGGGATTGGAAATCATACACATATCTTGTTCATCAAATTGTCATTGTCTTAGAAATAAGGGTTTTCATAAAAAGCAAGGATGATACGTTCGGCTTGCACTACTTCTCACGGTCAAGCAAGTAGTGTTGTATTCTTCACTAATTATGTCCTAACTGTTTGAGATTTCCGTTTATGGTGCTCCCGCCCTGTCACAAATGGGCATTTCGGCTTATCTCTAGTTGACCATAATTAGTAAGAACCCTTTAAGAACGAGAGTCGACATATTTTCCATCAAAGGAACATCCCTAGGCCGTTGAACTACTTTCGTGATCAATGGAACCCAGTTTCTTTATATGGTTCCGTCAATTGAGATTCTCCGCTAGGTACTTCTCTCAATTGACTGAATCATACAATTTGGACGTCTCCAAAATGTAAGGCATTTAGAGAATAACATAAAGAAATTGTTTAGATGAAGATAGAAGGCAAGACTTTTCATTTTTAGATGATGAACATATATGCTTTTGAGTTTCCAACCCCAAGAATAAGGGGGATTTACTCACTAGCCATCTATATCATATAAGCAGTTAAAATAAAAGAATAGAGTAAGAAGAACTTATGATGAAAGTAGAAGGCAAATGCTGGAAATAATGCTTCACTTTTATTGCTTTTCTCCAAAGTAACTCCAAGAACAAACTATGAACTTTGATCTTCAAATCTCTTTGGAAATTGTTATCACAAGTATTTGTGTTTTCTATACTATGAAATATCAGTAATTTCTCTCTAAAATTCGATATCTAAGACTGATTACAATGGTCCTATTTATAATTGGGAGGAGACTCTTCAAGAAGGTGCCATCAAAAGGTGCCTTTACATCTGCAGTCACAATTTGCACGGCCGTGTCAAGGGAGTTGCACGGCCGTGCACCCTTGGCGCCAGATTTAAATTTTGAGTTTTGACACTTCGCACGGCCGCTCCACTCTAAGCTGCACGGCCGCTCTGAATAATGACACGGCCACTCAATCTTCAAGACACGGCCGCTCTATATTTTAAGGCCACAAATGGCTTGAAAATGGGTAAGTGCACGGCCGCTCCACTTGTGGCTGCACGGCCGCTCCATCTGAAATTGATTTTGTGTGCTTGATTTGGATGGTGCTCTTTCATGTCTTTTGCCTCAAAGTGTCCAAGCATCCTTTTGATATAAAAAGACCCTAAAATCTGTCTTAAAATGCAAGAAATATACCAAAGGCGTAAAATCCAAATAATATGAAAAAAGTAACTAAAAAGTACTAAACACTAAATGAGAAATGATGATTTATTTATGTAAAAGTATATAAAACTTAGGATAAATGACTATATAATAGTCACTTATCATCCATGGAGTTTGATGGCCAACAAATGGAGTTCAATATCTTTGATGCCATGAAGTATTCTATGGATGTCCATTTGGTGAACTTCATTGATGTAGTTGAGCCCATAGCTCAAGAGGTGTTCGATGTGTGTGGGGGAGATGATGATATGAAAGTTGTATTGGAGAATGCTTTGGAGTACCTCGGGTTAGACTTCGATATTTTTGATGATATGAAGGAGGCGGTTATAAGCCTTTCTGAGGATGCCATGTACGTCTCCCCACCGGGCTATGGTCATATACAGTTGGAGGTACCACCGGAGAAACCATTGCCATCTGTTGAGAAGGCACCTGTACTTGAATTGAAGCCCCTTCCCGAGAATTTGAAATATGCTTTCTTGGGTGAAGGAAAGACACTTCCTGTGGTGATCTCTAGTTTTTTGACGGAGGAGCAAGAGAAGCAATTAGTTGATGTGATCCGGGAACGAAAGGAGGCGATTGGGTGGACTATTGCCGGCATCAAGGGCATAAGTCCTTCTTTATGTACTTACCGAATCTTGTTAGAGGAGGATGCTAAGCCAGTGAGGCAACCGCAGAGGAGGCTTAACCCGCCAATGATGGAGGCGGTAAAGAAGGAGGTCCTAAAGCTACTACAGATGGGGATCATCTATCCCATCTCCGATAGTAAGTGGGTGAGCTCCACACAGTGTGTGCCCAAGAGGGGCGGGATCACAGTCTCCCGTAATCAGAAGGGAGAGATGGTTCCAACCCGGGAGCAAACGGGGATTCGCGTGTGCATTGATCTTCGACGGTTAAATAAGGTAACTCGTAAAGATCATTTCCCCTCTGTAAGTACCCCAATCTGGATCACCCCCTTTCAAGCACACGGGAAGCACCGCAGACTCATCAACGCAGTCTCGACGACCTCTGGCACTCAAAACCCTCTCAAAACCCCCAGCCAAACCAAGGGAGGAGCCTTTATGGGATAAAAAGGGACAAAAGGACCTTTTGGGAATTTTCAGGAAATTGGAAAAGCAATAATGGTCCGTACGGACCTCTTTGCTTTAATAATTACTGAATCCCCTTAAAGTCCACAATATTCCCTCAAATCCCGGAAGTAATCATCACTCCCATACATGGTTGGTCCGTACGGACCTTATTGCAGCCTAGTTGGTCCGTACGGACCTTCTTGCAAGGGGACACCATAATTACAGAATATTCACCATCATCACATATTCCCTCAAATCGAGGAAAACCAAAATTCTGGATAACCAAGAAGGTCCGTACGGACCTTCTTGCATGAAAATTTTTACTATAAATAGAGGGCTCCCCCTCCTCATTTTCACACACCTCCCACTTCTCTCTTCCTCCCTAAGCCTTCAGGCTTCCCCTCTAAGTCCTCTCGAGGCACTCCCGGCCCCTTTCGGATCCTTCCGAGGCCTTCCGAGCTCCCTTGTGGTGCTCCGAAGCCTCTCCGAGCGCTCCCGCGACGCTCCCGCGCTGCCCCGAGGCACTCTCGAGGTACTCTGAGGCCCCTCGTGGTACTCCGAGGCCTTGCCTGGTCTTTCCACGGTGTCCCGGCTCTTTCCGAGTCAAACCGGCAATCCCAAACCACGCCGAAACTCTGCCCGAGTGACTCCTGCCACCCCAACGCACGCTGAACCTCTGCCCGAGTGATCCCTGCGGTCCCCGCGCACGCCAAACCTCTGCCCGCACGCAGCCTGCAACATCAACTCACGCCGAAACTCTGTCCGCAGACAACCGGCCCCTCCCGAAGCAATTCCGGTCCGTGCCGGAACACTATTCCATCCTCAAACACTATTCCCCAGCGGAAGACAGACACGAACCAACATTTGTAAGGCTTCCTTCCTACACTATTTCAATACATTTCAATACGTAGTGTACAATGTAGACTTCCGACACAGCATGCATTTTTAAAAGCACACACACACACACACAACATTTTAAAGGATATTAGGGGTATCCGAAAGACTCGTTTTACGAGGCGACTCGGGTGAGCTCTAATATTCTAATATTCTCTTCCCGAGGAGTCATCTGACCTCCGAACTCAAAATCTCATCACACAAAAACAGTTTAAAATTATCTTTAAACTGATGCCCTTTTTCAATGTTTTGGGCTTAATAAAAACGGCGTGGCGACTCTACAAATGCGAAAACAACGGCGAGACACCTCCAACTAACGCTAAAGCGGAATAAGCCAGATGCCGGGGCGCGATTGCGCTGCCTCTCGGATCCGGGCGACTTCCCGAAAAGCGACAAATGCGAGATGCACGGGGCCCCCGCGCGCGAGCCGGATCCCGGGTAATTTCAGTTGGCGACTCCGCTGGGGACTTTTTGTTTTAAAATCTTTTTAAACAAAACAAAATATTTTTAAAAACGATGATGAGGGTCAAACTTTCATTTTACCCCTTCCTTTAACTGTTGTGTGTGTGTGCACGTGCTTCGTTTTTATTTTACAAAAAAAAAAAATACAAAAAAAATGCATCAATATATACATTTAAAATTCTTCAAAACCTTCTGTTTTACTCAGAAAAAGAATTTTAGAGACCGCACACTACGCGCACTGCTGCCTCGGTTACACCGCACTCTACTCACACTGCTGCCTCGGTTACACCGCACGCTACGCGCACTGCTGCCTCGGATACACTGCACACTACAACCCTTAACCCGGAGTGGTCTCAGTTGCAGTCCGTTTGGTCTTCCTAGGCCTCTCGGATGCATACGGGATCATTCCAAACATCCCATCCTAGCCAAGCGTCAACCCTGCACGTTTGAGTCTTGAGTCACACTCTGTCCAGACTCGGTTGGTTTTTACCCAGTCCGTGTCATACAGCCTGGATACATATACCATGCCGGCCATTTTTCTGAGTCAAGGCTCGGAACTCAAGATCCCTTGCGCAAGCAAAGCGATGAAAGGTCATGCTAAAATCTTGACCTGATCTTGATTTCCGAAGATACACCCAGACGATGTTCCGTCTCGGATATACATCCATGCTCACATGACACCATGTCATCACGCCTTTGATACGTCAGCCATGACGATATGACCCAGCCAACGCCTAACGTCACAGATCCCTTGCGCAAGCAAGGTAAAGAAAGGTCATGCCGAACTCTTGACCTGATCTTGACTCAATGGCAGGCTCGGTTCACTATTCACATGGCTAACGAATCAAAACGAACATGACAGGCTCGGTCCTTAGGTTCGATTTTTCTTTTACGCCGGTGGAAACCGCTTGCATTATAGGACCCTCGCCCGGGGCTGTCTTCCCTGGGATGTCGAAATACAGGTGCAAAACGAGGGGCTTATAGCCGCACAGATGGTCTCCACTGACCCAGGATCTAGCATAGTTGCGAAAAAGAAGAGCAATCTTTTCCAACCTACCTAGGACTCTGAGAAAACATGTTTTAAGTAAATTAAGACAACAAAAAAAAATCATAAATAAAAGAAACGGAAACCGCATGCCACGTGAGCTTTCCCCCTTTTATCCCGAGAGGCCATTCCTGTGTCTAAACCTTGCCCATCACCCCCTCCAGCTAACAGAGAGTGGTCGAGAGTACCCGGGAACCCATCTCCCTGTGTCAAAACAGCAAGGTCCTACCTCCTTCCCAGCTCTGTCACCAGGACAGTCCGTCAAATCTTCATGGCCAAGTCAGTGGATAACAACGATGAGAACGGGACCTTACCCCCAAGAAATTTCCCAACATTGGAAGAAGTTTGGCAGGTCCTCATGGCTATTGAGAAACGTCAAGGTGAGCAACAAGCCTGGATCGAAGGTGCCATGCACCACTTCGGAACATTAGCCACCCAACTACCTGGGGCTTCCCAAGTCATGACTGCTCCTACAGCTTCTAACGTCTCTCATTGTCTCCCAGAAATCAACCTGTTACCCTCATACGAGCCATGCAGTTATGACGTAAGGCCACGAGACCTTCCAGAGGAAAACCTGCCCATTCAGCCTCCTGAGGCCCCGGTACCACCGCCGAACAACGAACACATTTGGTGGGACGTCTCCGATTGCAGTGCTTGTTTGGAAATGGAATTCCATGATGAAATGAACGAGGGCCGTCCTCGAAGAAAGAAGAAGCCATCTTCTCAACAAAAACTGAAGAAGAGGTATGAATCCGGTGATCCCACAGTCGGAACCCTTGGAGAACCCTCAGGAAAGTTTGACTACTATGTCATCTACTCCCGCAAGTCTAGCTCTGCACAAGGCCATGGCAATGTCTGTGTAACGACCCTAACCCTAGGCCCTAATTTTAATATCACAATTGTGTGCTTTTATTTTTATTGTTAATATTATGTGTCCATTTTTATATATTTGATTTCACATGATAGGATAAATGATAATAAAATAATTTTGTGTTCTAAGAAAAGTATAAACATAGTAAATAAATAAATTGGGTAAATAAATAAATTGGGTAAATAAATAAATTGGGTGATGGTTAGTTAAATTGTGAAAGCCTTGGGTGAAGGGGGGGGGGGCCATTTTCCCTTCCTCTTACTCCCTCAACCTAGAGCCCTAAAGTCAAAGCAAGCCTTACCTCCCCATACCTCTCTTACACCTCCCACACACTTCTCCCTCCTCCATCATTCCTTCATACTTTCCTCTACATTCTCCATGGGAGAGTTCTTATGAAAGCCTCCCTCTCCTACACTTCTACCAAGATCACTTCTTGTCCATTTGAAAATCTAAGTGTCCTTTTGTGAGTAGAACACCTCAAGGAGTTGATCAAGCCAAGAAAAGCTCCATTTCATCTTGTTTTGCCTAAGGTGAGTTATTATGACCTTTCTTTCTTTGAATGATCATGAAAATAAATGTTATTGTGTTTGTTCTCTTGAATGTGTTGATTGAGAGCTTTGTTGGGTTTATAGAAATATTATGGTTTATGGAAGTTGAATTGATCTAGGTTTAAGACATGGTTTCATGGAGTTAAATGGGTGGATTGAAGTTAACAAAGTTGGAAATGTCCCTTTTTAATTATAACTTAGAATGCTTTTGGTTGGATCCTTGGGATTTTGAGGTATTGTTGTTATTGCTGCTGTTTTTACAAATTCTCGGGCCGAGGACGAGTCGTCCCTTGGACAAAGGGAAGTCGTGACCTTTAGGGGGACGCCAGGTTCAGAAGGGGGTCACATGGGCACGAGTCGTGCCCTGGGGGACGAGTCGTGCCCTGTCCTGGTTTCAAGATATCAACTTTAGAGCTGTCCAAACCTAATCAAACTCGAACCAAAATGAAATCTCTTTAACCTAGATTAAAGTAGAATACTTTGGCTTCACCATGATATTCTAAGTGATCAAAATGGAATAGTAGAAGTGCCTTAAATGTTGTTTGGAAAACGTTAGCTAACCTAGTTTGGTAACTAGACAATTATGATCCCCACTTGGTAGATTCAACTTAGACCCTTAAAGAGGCTATGTATTATTGTATAATGACCATGTAGGATGGATTGATGCTACTTCCTTGCTTACATTGAGTTCATATACATTGTAGTATTATGCATAGTGTGTTAATTAAATGTTGCACTATGATATTGGTTGAACATGAGTATATTTTACCATGTTGATATATTGTTATCCCTTTTGTGGATTTTATTCAAGTATCTATTATGTGCTTGATATGTGTGAGTCAGCTGACGTTGGGGGTATAACATAATACGGTCAATTATGGAAGTGTGACCTAATGTGATCGGATTATGTTATATTCGTGACCGTCCCCTCCCCGTGGCCACGGGTTGGGGTTATAGCGTCGTATTGAGCCAAAAGCCTTACAGAGTTGCTACTGTCTTGTTTGGTTCCCCGAAAACGGGTCTTATAAGACGTGAGTATTGCTTAAGCAGCTCACTGTATAATTGGAGTATTATTATACCCAATGTTGTACGACTACTGTTCAGACGGGAAAAGGTAAACCAAGGTAATGGAATGTGTTTATAGCTTTTCCAATGTGTTACGTGCAACTTGTTATATGTTGCATTTATTTGGCATATTGCTGCATTCATAATAGCTTGCTGAGATTTATTCTCACCCCTCTCCCTTTAATGTTTTAGATCCCGAGACAGGAGGACCGGCCAAGTAAGGACGGAAAGGAGTTGGCAGTGAGCTTTTGGGGTATTGTCGGGGTACGTTAGGTTGGCGTAGAAAGTATTTTGTTATACTTCCTTTTGGGAGTTTGTAATTATAAACTTTACATTTCTACGTTAAAACCAATATCTTTTGTAACTAAACAGTTTAAGTATTTTCAAAGTCGGTCCACTCTTCCTCCGGTGTGGAGAGTAGTGGAGTTGTTTTGAAATGGAAATGCTAATGATGTTTTTATTTGGAAGTTTAATTAAAAGTTTTAAAAGTTAGTGATATTTGGGTTAGTCTGAGGATGCTACAACTCGGGACACGTGTAGGTTCCGGGTCGGGGTCCTCACAGTTGGTATCAGAGCTCGGTTAGAATTCTCGGGTAGAGTCTAGCTGAGTGAGAGAGTGTGATAACTGACGTCGAGTGTTTAATGCAGGAGTTTGTTGTTATGGCGGGAAATGATGGTGATCAGAATCTGGGTTTGGGTGGTGTTGGTAATCCGAATGCCGAGATGATGGATATGTTCCGAGGGTTTCTTCAAAGATATGGCAACTCGTAATCAGAATTTGAATCGAATCAAGGCGTGCAAGGGCAACATGGTTTGGAGAAGTTCGTGAAGATGTCTCCTCCTAGCTTCAACGGAGATCCGGATCCGGTGAAGGCTGAGAGGTGGCTTGAGGCTATGAATAAGATTTTTGCAGCTATGGAGAGTACGGATGCGGAGAAGGTGAGATGCGCCGTTTTCAAGTTGGAAGGACCTGCGGAGCACTGGTGGCAAGTAGTGAAGGATGGTTGGGACCGGGATTTGACACCACAGACTTGGGAGAACTTCACACGCAAGTTCCGGATCACTTTGTACCGATGGTCACTAGAGACAAGAAGGAAGGCGAGTTTCAAACCGGAGCAAGGGACCATGACGATAGCGCAAGATTCAAAGCAAAGTTCACGTAATTGGCTCCGATATTGTCCTCATTTGGTGCCGATGAGGAGAGGCGAGTCTACCGGTTTGTGAAGGGTTTAAGGGCCGAGTTCCTGAAGCGCTATTGACGCATAACTTCGCCAACTTCCAAGCAGTGAATATGGCGTATCGGATTGAGAATGACATAGAGGAGCATCGTGGTAAGAATGAAGGTGGAAACAAGAATAGATTCCAAGGTCAAGGTTCGGGACAGAATAGGGTGCATGAGGACATTTACTCCGGAGCAAATCGAGGAGGAAATGTGGCGACTCCGGTAAATCGTGCGACTCCGAGTCGGTTTGGAACAACATGTGGGTTTTGCAAGAAGCTAGGGCATTCGGAGGACAAGTGTTGGAGCAAACAAGGAAAGTGTTTGGAGTGTGGGTCGGTGCCATTTTAGGAGGAATTGCCCCAAGTTACGAATAAGCAAGCGACGGGTGCCGGTTTTGGAGGACAAGGTAGTGGTGTGAAGAGAGATGTTGATGGGAAACCTAAAGATAAGGTGCAAGGTCGAGTGTTCGCTTTGGGTCGAGGAGAGGTCGATCCCAATGCCGGTCATTAGAGGTATAGTTCCTGTCTCAGAGTTAAGGCCCGCATTCTTATAGATCCCGGGTCTTCCCATTCATTTGTGGCATCTCATTTTGCATTCTCATTGCATATTTTGCCTGAATCTATGCCTTACGTGTTAGAGGTCTCTACTCCTATGGGAGAGTGCCTTGCATCTTCTCTGATATATCGTGGTTGTGATGTGACTATATGTGGGCATGTATTGCCGGTGGATTTGGTCGAGTTACCAATCCGTGATTTTCATGTGATCCTTGGGATGGATTGGTTGAGTCAGTGCCATGCTTTGGTAGACTGTCGTAGGAAGCGAGTCTCATTTGCTATGCCTGATGTGCCTACTTTTATATTTGATGCCGATAAATCTATGTTCGGTTTACATGTTATTTCCGCCTTAAAAGCTAGAAAGATGCTATCTAAGGGTGTGCGGGTTACTTAGCTTATGTGGTAGATTCCAATAAGAAGTCTTCCGAGTTAGCTCATGTTCCGGTTGTGAATGAGTTTAGTGATGTGTTCTCTAGTGAGTACTCTATGCCTCCGGATCGTGAGGTCGAGTTTTGTATTGACTTAGTGCCCGGCACCGCTCCTATCTCTAAAGCACCCTATAGAATGGCTCCGGCCGAGTTAAAAGAGTTGAAGGTCCAATTGCAAGAATTGTTAGACCGAGGTTTTATTCGTCCTAGTGTGTCTCCGTGGGGAGCACCGGTCTTATTTGTTAGGAAGAAGGATGGTACCTTACGATTGTGTATTGACTATCGTTTGTTGAACCAAGCCACCATTAAGAATAAATATCCTCTTCCGCATATAGATGATTTGTTTGACCAACTCCAAGGTTCCGTTATCTACTCAAAGCTTGATTTGAGAAGCGGATACCATCAGTTGAAGATTAGACCGGATGATATTGCTAAGACAGCTTTCCGGACTAGATATGGTCACTATGAGTTTGTCGTAATGCCTTTTGGGTTGACTAATGCTCCAGCCGTGTTTATGGATATGATGAACCGTGTCTTCAAACCTTATCTTGATAGTTTTGTGGTGGTCTTTATTGATGATATCCTTGTGTATTCTAAGTCCCGGGAAGAGCACGAAAATCATTTGAGGATTGTTTTGTCAGTTCTTCGTGAGAAGCAGTTGTACGCCAAGTTCAGTAAGTGTGAGTTTTGGCTTGAGCAGGTTTCTTTCTTGGGGCATGTGGTGTCGAGTTCGGGAATTTCCGTGGACCCTTCAAAGATTGAAGCCGTGGTTAATTGGAAGCAACCTTCGACTGTAACTGAGGTTCGTAGTTTCCTTGGTTTGGCGGGGTATTATCGGAGGTTCATTGAGGGGTTTTCTCGGATTGCTACTCCGTTGACGAGGTTGACTCGGAAGGATGTATCGTTTGTATGGGATTCCAAGTGTGAGGAAAGTTTTAATGAATTGAAGAAGAGGTTGACGACGGCTCCTGTTCTTACCCTTCCGGATGGTTGTGAGAATTTTGTGATCTATAGTGATGCCTCGAAGGCGGGTTTGGGTTGTGTCCTCATGCAGAATGGGAAAGTTATTGCGTATGCCTCTAGGAAGTTATCACCGGCGGAACAGAATTATCCTACTCATGATATGGAATTGGCGGCGATTGTATTTGCGTTGCATAAGTGGAAGCACTACCTTTATGGGGCGAAGTTTGAGATTTTCACCGATCATAAGAGTTTGAAATACTTGTTTACCCAAAAGGAGTTGAACAACCGACAAAGGAGATGGCTTGAGTTCTTGAAGGATTTTGATTGTGTCATTTCCTATCACCCGGGAAAGGCCAATGTAGTGGCGGATGCGATTAGCCGAAAGGCGTATGTGACAGCTTTGAGTTCTCGAGAATTGAAGAGTGAGGTAATTATTGCGAATGTTAGAGCCGTTCCGACATTGTATGGAGATTTGAAAGAAGCTCAACAAGGTGATCCGGAATTGAAGAAAATATTAGATCAAGTGCAAGATGGGAAAGCCGGGGAATTTGCTTTGAGTAGAGATGGGATATTAACCTTCCAAGGGAGAATTTGCGTTCCTTCATCGCCGGAAATCAAGAAGCGTGTCTTAGAGGATGGCCATAAGTCCAAGTTTGCGATTCATCCGGGTAGTACTAAAATGTATCAAGATTTGAAGCGTGGGTATTGGTGGAATGGTATGAAGAGGGAAATAGCGGATTATGTATCTAAGTGTTTAACTTGTCAACGACATTAAGGCGTAACATCAAAGACCGGCTGGACTACTTCAACCATTAGATATTCCGGAGTGGAAATGGGAAGGGATCTCGATGGATTTTGTTTCGGGTTTACCTCTCACCGCGAAGAAGATGGATGCCATATGGGTTATTGTGGATCGGTTGACGAAGTCGGCTCATTTTCTTCCGGTATCAACCAAGTTTTCGTTAGAGAAGTTAGCTCATTGTATATGAAGGAGATTGTGAGACTTCACGGGGTTCGGTTAGTATTGTTTCCGACGAGAGATCCGAGGTTTACATCTAGATTTTGGAGAGCATTGCATGAAGCCTTGGGTTCTAAATTGTGTTTCGCATCGCGCGTTTCATCCTCAAACCGACGGTCCGCCGTCGAGAGAACTATTCGAGATACTGAGGATATGTTACGAGCTTGTGTGATGGATTTCCAATTATCATGGGAGGATCATCTACCTTTAGTGGAGTTTGCCTATAACAACAGTTATCAGTCTAGTATTGAGATGGCTCCGTATGAAGCGTTATATGGTAGGAAGTGTCGATCTCCGATGTGTTGGGACGAGGTTGGTGAAGCGAGACTTTGGGGCCCGGATTTGGTTCGAGATTCTACGGAGAAGATCAAGGTGATTCGGGATAGATTGAAGACGGCTCAGAGTAGACAGAAAAGCTACGCCGACAATAGAAGACGGGATTTATCTTTTGAAGTTGGTGACTTTGTATTCTTGAAGGTCTCTCCGAGGACGGGAATCAAAAGGTTTGGTAATAAGGGTAAATTGTCTCCGAGGTTCGTTGGTCCGTTTGAGATTTTAGAGAAGATTGGGGATTTGGCCTACCGGTTGGCATTGCCTCCGTCTCTTTCTTTACTTCATGATGTCTTCCATGTCTCGATGTTGAGGAAGTATTGTCATGATCCTTCCCACATCTTGAGTTCTCCTCCCGTTGATGTCCAAGCGGACATGTCTTATGTTGAGGAACCCTTGAGAGTCCTAGAGTTTCAAGTTAAGGAGTTGAGGTCTAAGAGTATTCCGATAGTGAAGGTTCTTTGGAAGAATCACACCGTTGAGGAAGCGACGTGGGAGCTAGAGTCGGAGATGAGAGCGAAATACCCGTGGTTGTTTGAAAATCCAAGTAAGTTTTCTTTTAAAATTCGGGACGAATTTTCTTTAAGGGGGAGTGAGTGTAACGACCCTAACCCTAGGCCCTAATTTTAATATCACAATTGTGTGCTTTTATTTTTATTGTTAATATTATGTGTCCATTTTTATATATTTGATTTCACATGATAGGATAAATGATAATAAAATAATTTTGTGTTCTAAGAAAAGTATAAACATAGTAAATAAATAAATTGGGTAAATAAATAAATTGGGTAAATAAATAAATTGGGTGATGGTTAGTTAAATTGTGAAAGCCTTGGGTGAAGGGGGGGGGGCCATTTTCCCTTCCTCTTACTCCCTCAACCTAGAGCCCTAAAGTCAAAGCAAGCCTTACCTCCCCATACCTCTCTTACACCTCCCACACACTTCTCCCTCCTCCATCATTCCTTCATACTTTCCTCTACATTCTCCATGGGAGAGTTCTTATGAAAGCCTCCCTCTCCTACACTTCTACCAAGATCACTTCTTGTCCATTTGAAAATCTAAGTGTCCTTTTGTGAGTAGAACACCTCAAGGAGTTGATCAAGCCAAGAAAAGCTCCATTTCATCTTGTTTTGCCAAAGGTGAGTTATTATGACCTTTCTTTCTTTGAATGATCATGAAAATAAATGTTATTGTGTTTGTTCTCTTGAATGTGTTGATTGAGAGCTTTGTTGGGTTTATAGAAATATTATGGTTTATGGAAGTTGAATTGATCTAGGTTTAAGACATGGTTTCATGGAGTTAAATGAGTAGATTGAAGTTAACAAAGTTGGAAATGTCCCTTTTTAATTATAACTTAGAATGCTTTTGGTTGGATCCTTGGGATTTTGAGGTATTGTTGTTATTCTTCTTGTTTTTACAAATTAAGGTGAGGGACGAGTCGTCCCTTGGACGAAGGGAAGTCGTGACCTTTAGGGGGACGCCGAGTTCGTGAAGGGGTCACTATGGGCACCGAGTCGTGCCCACAGGGGACGCAGTCGTGCCACTGTCTGGATTTCGAGATATCAACTTTAGAGATGTCCCAAACCTAATCAAACTCGAACCAAAATGAAATCTCTTTAACCTAGATTAAGAGTAGGAATACTTTGGCTTCACCCGTGATATTCTAAGTGATCAAAAAATGGAATAGTAGAAGTGCCTTAAATGTTGTTTGGAAAACGTTAGCTAACCTAGTTTGGTAACTAGACAATTATGATCCCCACTTGGTAGATTCAACTTAGACCCTTAAAGAGGCTATGTATTATTGTATAATGACCATGTAGGATGGATTGATGCTACTTCCTTGCTTACATTGGAGTTCATACATAACATTGTAGTATTATGCATAGTGTGTTAATTAAATGTTGCGCTATGATATTGGTTCAAGTATGAGTATATATTACCATGTTGATATATTGTTTATCCCTTTTTGTGGATTTTATTTCAAGTAACTACTATGTGCTTGATAATTTGTTAATCGGTGATATTGGGGGTATAACGTAATACGATCAATTATGGAAGTGTGACCTAATGTGATCGGATTATGTTATATACTGTGACCGTCCCCTCTGGCCACGGGTTGGGTTTATAGCATCTGTATTGAGCCAAAAGCCTTACAGAGTTGCTACTATCTTATTTGGTTCCCTGAAAAATGGGTCTTATAAGATGTGAGTATTGCTTAAGCAGCTCACTTAAGATTGGAGTATTATTATACCCAATGTTGTACGACTATTGTTCGAGACGGGGAAAAGGTAAACCAAAGGTAATGTAAGGTGTTCTGCGCTTTTCCAACGTGTTATGTGTTGCATCTATTTGGCATATTGTTGCATCCATAATAGCTTCTTTGAGATTTATTCTCACCCCTCTCCCTTTAATGTTTTAGATCCCGAGACAGGCGGACCAGGCCAAGTAAGGACGGAGAGGAGTTTGGAGAGCTTTTGGGGTATTGTCGGGGTATGTTTAGGGTGACGTATAAAATTGTATTTTGGTAATTCCTTTCTTGGAGTTTGTAATTATAAACTTTAAACTCTACGTCATAAACTTAATCTTTTGTAACTAAACAGTTGACCGTTTTCAAAGTTAGTTATCTCCTCCTCCGATGTGGAGTTGAGTGGAGTTCTTTTGAAATGTTATGTTATTAATGTTTATGTTTGAAAGTCAAAGCAAAGTTTTAAAAGTTTTTGTGTATTTGGGTTAGTTTGAGGACGCTCCAACTCGGGACACGTGTAGGTTCCGGGTCGGGGTCCTCACATTACCTTTGTTAACCATTAACACAGTATCGGTTCGAGGCTTCTTGATATTCTTCTCTGCAGTCTTAAGCATCGCATGCAATTTCGAGAGATTCTTATCCATGTCAGTCATGTGATAGTGCATAATGAAATGACCATAACTTTCAGGCAATGAATTCAATATCAAATCCGTGGCAAGTTCCAAACTCATCGGATTTCCAAGCCTTTAGAGACGCTCAATGTGACCCTTCATCTTAAGGACATGATCGCCCACTGATTGCCCCTCTTGCATCTTGCATGCAGTTAGGGCCTTTACCACATCAAACCGCTCATTTCTTGCTTTCACTTGAAACATTTCCTTTAAGCGCTCAGCAAGATCAAATGTTGTCTCTATGTGCTCAAGGTCCTTCTGAAGAGCCTTAGACATAGTGGCAAGAATAAGGCATGCAACATCTGTAGAATCATCAGTATATTTCTTATGTGCATTCCTATCTGCCCTAGAAGCATTTGGAGCAGGTTGAGGTGGAAGGGGTTCATCGAGAACGTATAGTTTCTTCTCTTGCCTTAGAACAATTCTTAGGCTTCTGATCCAATCAGAATAGTTTGTACCGCTCTCTTGAAGCTTGTCCTTCTTAAGGACTGATCGCAGTGACAGGGGTTGATTATTGTGATTAGCCATTCTACAATAAAATATGCAAACAATGAACACATAAGTATCAACACATTTATTAACTAAGAGCAAATAATGTATTTCATAAATACTCCCACTAAATTATACACCTTCAAATACAAACATGTATCATATAATCATAGTAGGCTAAGATCCATATTTCACTTGATTTTGGTTTAACTGAGTCAATGCCCGAAATCAAACTATTTAGGTAGAAACATCAATCATATCACTATATGACTCTTAGATCTTTTATGAGATTTTCTTAGACATCATATGCCAAAAACATGTTTTAAATCTCATCTATGCCTTGGGTCAAATCTCATTTGAAAGCACCAATTAAGTCAAAACCCTTTTCAAACATATGAGACATGGAGCGATGCACCTAACTGAGTCAAAACTATATCAACCATTATCTCATCTTGATCACAAATTAAGATATAATATGCACCCAACTGAGTCAAAACTACATCAAATACCCTAAAGTATCACAAGTGTTCTATTGGAATGACATAAGACTTAAATATTTAGAAGATTTTCATATTGTAACAAACATCACATGGTTGTAACATAGATCTCATGTGAACATAATCATGAACATAGAGCTTCACAAAATTTCATACAAACACTTTGATTTCAATTTTGAGAAATTACAAATCTAAATAATCATATTAATAGATCAATAATCTATATGATAAACTATTCAAATTAATCCATCATTAATCATGAACATGGCATATCATATATACTTGTTTTTCATAAAAACAAAACACATAGAATCTAGATCTATTTCATATAGCATGGATAGCAAATAATCAAATTAAATCTAGCATGCCAATTTCAATCCTAATCATGGCAAGACAGGGCTCTGATAGCACTGTTGAGTTTTGAGGTTACAAACGCAGCAGAAGAACTTAGAAATAACAATCAAAACTCTAGCCCTAAGATCCGTATAGCATGAAGAGATTAGAAATATATATGAAATATAATTTACATACCTTGAATGCGATTTGTTTGTTCAAAATAGATCTCCAATAGCGAATCTCAAAACGAATCTCAAAAAACCGTTGATGAAAGGTTTTTGATCTTCTCCTTGTTCTTTACCTTGTGATGAATCGACGATCGAAGGCTTCAAGCTTTTGGTGATAAAGTAATCACCCTCTATCGGTAATCCACACTTGAACGAACCAAGAACGCTTCTTGATTGATTGCTAGATGATCTCCAATTATTGAAACGATTTTCAATAATCAATGGCTAAAAGTGTTTTTGATCTTTGATTCTTAACTAGATCTCAATTTAGTGTTTCATAAACCCCAAAATTACATGTGTTTTTTGGCTGATCAAAGGGTTCTATTTATATAAAATATAAATCCCTAACTATTAGGGAAAGAAACCTTGTCAAAAACCAAAATCAAACCAGCAAAGGAAAAGCGTACGGACAGATTTTGGCCGCTGGCACGAGTCGTGCCCAGGGGCACGAGTCGTGCCTTATGGCCAAGTCTGTCGTGCTACCAATCGAGCTAGTAAATCAGGTTGCCAGATCAATGGGGCACGAGTCGTGAGCACGACTCGCCCCACAGGGCACGAGTCGTCCCCAATGGATTGCTCTCTGATTCCGTCGTCCCTTCACAAGGCACGACTTGGGCCAATAGGGCACGAGTCGTCCCTTCAAGCATGAGTAGTGCCATAGGGTACGAGTCATCCCTAGAGCCCAGAATTCACCCTTTTGCCATTTTCAATCCGTTCTTTTGTGTGTGACCCTTTAGGAATTATATATTTATGTTGGTAGTGAGTTGAAACATCAACCTCATAAGACATAAGTGACTTCTAGCAAATCATTATGTCCACCCAATTAAATATAACATAAAAGCTTGATTCCTTGATAATCAAATGTCACAATCCCTTTGTCCACGATGTCCAATTGAACATGAGTCATGTCTATGTCAACTCATTCCGTTCAATGCTTTCTCGATTCCGAATATGTTGATAATCCAAATGCATTTGATCTCTATCAAATCACTTGAGTGTGGCCACACATTTCATCAACACTATTCATCGAGGGGCCCAAGCAAACATCTCTCTTCATAAGAGGGATAAATCCCGTCTTGACTTATCATTCTTCCCTACAAGAATCCAATCATGCCAACATAGCCCTTATTGTTATTCGATTAAATATAGTGTTAGACTATATAAAACACGATCTTCATCATGTGGAAGACGATGATAACCTTAGGTACAAATGATTCAATAACACGACTATCATGAGATTTAATTATGACAACAGACCATGTCATAAATCTCATAAGTAGGTCAAGTCCAATACTTGTTCTCTAGCAAGTATCCATAAGTGTAATGTGCATCTCCATGATAATCCATTACCAACTTATACTAGTTGTTCACAACAACTAAGGACGCAGTTCAATATAATAAACATGTAAACATATAATGAACAAAATAAACATGATCTATAATAAACAATAAAGATGATACATAATGGTTCAAGTTTAAACATAACTATAGCCTAGGGCACTACACCAACAATATTATCATTAATTGATGTCAAAATCTTACAAAAAATGTGTTTTTTTTTAAGTTTAGAAAAAGCGTGTTTTGTTTTCCCCGCTAGTGTCAGTGACAGTGTAACAAAGTGCCAGTATAACAAAGTGTCAGTGTTAGTGTAACAAAGTGCCAGTGTAAAAAAATGTCAGTGTTAGTGTAACAAAGTGCCAGTGTAAAGAGTGTCAGTGCATGTATATTAAGTGTCAGTGTAAAAAAAGTGCCAGTGTTAGTGTAACAAAGTGCCAGTGTTAGTGTAACAAAGTGTCAGTGTGAAAAGTGTCAGTGCATGTATTATTAAGTGTCAGTATAAAGAGTGTCAGTGTAGGGTAAAAATGTGTCAGTGTTAGTATAAAAAAGTGTCAGTGTGAAAATAATTTTTTCTTAAACTGGCACTGGCAAAAACGGGGAAAACAGAACACGTTTTTTCTAAGTGCCAGAAAAAACACGTTTTTTATAAGACCAACTCTTATTATAGTGATAACATATTTCAAATATTGTCATACTTTAATTCTTTTGGTCAATCTTAATGAATTTTCACAATTGAATTGTGAAAATTTCTTAATCGTAATGATGGTTTTGAATATTGTTGATAATATTTAAATAATATATAAACAATTATTTTATTTTATTTTTTGGGACAAAAATAATGACACGACAATTTGTTTTGGAATAGTAGTATACAAAATGTCCATCTCAAAAAAGACCCACAAGTCGAGCTTTATGGCGTTCCACCGTGCCATCAGCTCGACGTTTCACCTTGACTATCCACTTACTTCCAACAACATTCATAGACGGTAAGCGAGGAACTAGAGTCCATGTGCTATTTTTTTTTGCATGGTTGTCAATTCTTCTTGCATGGCGGTATTCCAGTGAGGGAACGGAAGAGCCTGCTTGAGAGTCCTAGGTTCAAAATCCGTAGACTTTGGTGTTGTAGCCGTGAGAGCAGTAGGTAGAGGATATTTAGTAACCCGAGAATGAGTAGTATCAACCAAGTCAGCAATGATTTTAGGCTTAAACACACCTGCCTTTGCACGAGTCATCATAGGATGCACATTAGTTGGAGCTGATGCCTGAAGATCGCGAGTTGCTGATTGTTGATTGTCAAGAGGAGCAGACGGAGGAGAAGTTGGAGGAGAAATTGTTGAGGCCGGCACAGTATTGGATGATACTGAATTTAATATAGAATGTCCAAGATGGGGTTGCTCTGGAAGAGGCCCAGAAGGAGAACATGGGCTGCCATAAGGTGACCAGAATTTGGCTGGCCCAAGAAATGTTGCTCTGTGGGCTGTGTAGCTGCTGTACTAGAGCAAGGAGCTGAAGTACAATGAGAACAAGCATTGGGCCGAGGTTGTGCACTCACATGATCAGAAAACTCCGTTCCCAACTGAGTACCTGGTGTAATATTTGTAGACATGGGAAATGAAGATTCGTCAAATAGAACATGTCTAGAAACATAAATTTTTCCCGTAGAGGTGTCAAGACACCGGTATCCTTTTCGAAAGTTATCATAGCCAAGGAACACATACGGAGAGGACTTGGGCATGATTTTATGGGAATTGTACGGTACAAGATGGGGAAAACATAGGCAACCAAAAGTTTTAAGATTTTTATAGTCAGGGACTCTTTTGAGTAACTTTTGGGATGGAGAGACATAACCAAGTTGTCGCATAGGCAACCGATT
Organism: Adenophora triphylla var. japonica; assembly: GCA_022495995.1. Classification (NCBI taxonomy): domain Eukaryota; kingdom Viridiplantae; phylum Streptophyta; class Magnoliopsida; order Asterales; family Campanulaceae; genus Adenophora; species Adenophora triphylla. Next base: position 354,811 of record JAFEMH010001505.1, read on the forward strand.
AATGAGATAAACAGCTGTGTTGAAAGCTTCAAGCCAATATATTTGAGGAACGCCCGATTGAGCTAAGAGACACAGACCCATGTTTACTATATGCCTATGTTTTCGTTCAACGGTACCATTTTGTTGCGGAGTGTAAGGGCACGTAGACTGGTGTTTAATCCCATGAGATTTAAGAAAGATAGTGAATTGTCTATTTATGAATTCGCCCCCCCCCCCCATCAGTTTGTATTGTTTTTATAGTATGAATGGCAGAGATTTTTCGACTTAACTGGTTTTCTACTTGGAGTTTAAAAGCAGCAAAAACGTCCAACACATCAGATTTGCGAATTAAAGGAAAAAGCCATACATATCTTGAAAAATCATCAACAATACTCAAATAAAACCGATAACCACTCTTTGAAGTAATAGGGGAAGGTCCCCATACATCCAAATGTAATAACGCTAGAGGAGCGCTAGAGTGAAAATTACGAGAAATAAAAGGCAACTGACTGGATTTACCTAGGGGACAAAAATGACAAAAAGACTGAGAAACAGTTCCACTAACAGGAAGATGAACTTTATTGACTAATTGCTTGAACACCTGAAGAGACAGATGACCTAGGCGAGCATGCCAAGTGGCTGAAGATGCACGTTCACCAATCAAAGCAATAGGACTGACGCGAGCGGAAGAATCAAAGCGGAGTGAGTAGAGACCATCGGAGCTATTGCCAGAGAGGATAGTCTTCTTCGTGGTATTTTCCTTCACACGAAAACCAAAAGCGTCAAGTTCGAAGAAGCAATTATTATCATGTGAAAAACGACGAATAGACAATAGAGATTTATGTAATGTTGGAACATGTAAAACATTACGAAGGAAAAATTTACGATTATTAGCTGACAAAAAAGAATGTCCGACGGACGAAATTGGGATTCGAGAACCATTGGCTATGGTAACCGAATCGATACCTGTGTACGGGGAAGCATTGGAAAGCCCATCTGAAGATGGAACCATGTGATTCGTTGCCCCAGAATCGAGTACATAAGTGTGAGCCGAGGACGTTGAACCGGTACCAGATGAATGCAAGTCTGAGGTAGGCTGCTGACTGAATAAGGCATAATTACCCTGGTTTCTACACTGAGGGGTAGTGTGACCCTTTTTAAAACAGAACTGACATGTTACCTGTTCCAAAGGGAGAAACGGGTCCGGCGGCTGATAGGGAATGAACTGCCGGGGAGGCTGAGAGGGCATTGCAGAGTGGTGTGGTTGCTGTGGTAATTGATTGCCAAACAGATTTGAGGGAGTGGGCAATATCCCACGGCCTGTACCTCCACCCTTGCCTTTCTTGTTGCCTTGATTACCTCAACACTTTGACGAACCGCGACCACTACCACGTTGATTAGGAGAGTATCCATTCCCTGTATGATTGTAAGAGCCTCTTGATCCAGAGTCAGCAATAAGAGCGCTGGTGGGATTTAGAGAAAGGGTGTTGAACCTAGAGAGTAAATCCTCCTCTTGCAACAATAAATCTTGGAGGTCATCAAGAGAATCTGCCTGTTTATTGTTCTGCGAGGTGATGAATTCCTTGAAAGCGGGACCAAGACCAGCAACGATTCGTTGTTGTAGATCTTCATCTGCAATAATTTCACCAGCTTTGGCCAAAGAATCAGACAGAGAAATGGCCTGTTGAAAATAATCGTCGATTGATGTCTCCGGCTTCTTAGAAAGAGCATTCAATTCTGTCTTGAGTTTTTGCACGTGAACACGAGACTTACCCCCAAATCTTTTCTTGAGTAATGTCCAGGCAGCTGGAGCATTTTGGCATGGATTGACACGCGCTTGAATCTTAGCCGATACAGTGGCCTTGATCTACCCGAGAACCAAACTGGATGCCTGATGGAAATAGGTGTACCATGGGTTTGTTTTTCCGTCTGGCAGTTTGTTACGTGGTTCAAGAAATGTTTGTGAGAGTTGTGGTAAGTTGATAAGTGGTGAGGACGGTATAGAAGAGAGACCGCCAATTCATGTAATTGTCATTTGTTAGGTGACAATGACCAAGATAGGATTGAATGTTCAATGTGAGAGGAAGAGGAGGAGGTTGATCATCGGTATTTGACCCCAAAGGAGTCGAATTGTTGCTGGTAACAGAAGGTTCAGCCATGGCTCTGCAGGAGCTCTGATACCATATAAGACACAGGTAAGAGATAGGAGAGAGAGAGAGAGAGAGAGTTTGTGCAGAGGGTAGAAATAAAACCCACCGTGATTATTCCTTTGTATTAGGTTAAGTATATATAATTTACATAGAAGAGTCCTACTCCACTATTCTAGGTAAGGATTACAACAAATAACCTACCAATAATCACAAATATACATTCCTAATTTATCTCAATCAAGAGTAATCAAGGTGATATTAAAGGAATAGTGAGCTGTGAATATCACGGCTCATTTTTGTGTTTTACAGACTGAAAGTGAAAGACAAACTGAAACTAGCTTACACAAAGAAGATAATAGACATCTGGTAATAATTTGCTTAAATTCTGATTTTAACTATTCTATTTTTTTTAACGATTTTATTTTAGATATTACCTATATTACGATGATTAAAATTGCTAATATATTAAATTTCACTACTTTTGGGAATAATAACTATTCTATTTTTTTAAGATTTTATTTTAGATATTACCTATAGTACGATGATTAAAATTGCTAATATATTAAATTTCACTACTTTTGGGAATAATAAGCTCATATCTAAAATACAATGATTAAAATTACTAAAAAACGAAATAATGAAGTTAAAATCGAAGTTTAAGCAAACTAAAACACGAGTACTACAATGTCAAAGAAGTCAATACGATGAAATACAATCAGATGAAAATATCAAATTTTCCTTCACCCTTTCTGTAAGTAAGAAGAAAACATTGCAGAATAAGAAGTAATTCAGACAAAAAAGATTGATACAACAAAGATACCTCCATACATCACAAAAGATAATTTCATTTTCTCCAAGTAATTGTCCTTGTAAAAACAGAGTCAAAAATCAGCCACTTGCGTACGATCAAAGTAGCATCCGGTTGGACCGTCGTCAGGTAAAAGAGCCAGCATGACTGAACCCGCAGCACCCTCTTCTACTGTCATTGTTCCCGTGTGCCAATTTATATCTGTATTTACATATCCGGGATGAACACAGTTGATTCTCATATTCGGGTACTTTTTTGCCACAACTCTTGTGTAGGCATTAACGGTTACTTTTGATACACTGTAAGCTGGCAGCATTTTGGACCATCCATTTTCTTCAAGGGCGTCATTTTCCAAATCACGCAAGAATTTTTCCACTAACTTATCGATTTTCTCTTCAGTAAGAGTCTCTATATCACCAAGTTCTTTCCTTATCTGCTCATTTGGAATCCTCTGCACAAGGAAAGAAAAAAAAAGGTATCTTTCACTCCGCTTCAACGTTACACAATGAGAAAGGGTTTATTCTACATAGTAGCTCTATGTCAACTCAAGGGGAAAAACCCAGGAGATTTACTACACTCAAATGTTTTATTTCTAGCAACAAGCATTCCCTCCGTCCCTAGATGAGTGTCCATTTTCGACTGAGGAACATATTGGAAAAAAATTGGATTTTAATCAATTTTAGTGGCAAATATACACAAGTACCCTTACCATGGCCTTCATAGACTTAAGTATTGCAAGTATACACTAGGTTATGATATTTGTTAAAGGTAAATTTAGTAACTTCTTTAAGAATGGATACTCATTTTGGGACATTTTTTTTTTAAATAAGGACACTCATTTAGGGGTAGGGAGTAAATAAATTTGACAGGGGATCTGCATACCTTTAATTCACTTCTGAGGGAAGAGACATTTACTATCCTTGCCCCTGAAGTGGAAAGCTTTAGCAGAGGAAGAAGTGCTTCGGTTACGCTCTTCACACCATAATAGTTAGTGTTTAAGCATTCTTTAGCCTTCTCCAAGGTTGTTTTAATCACACCTTGGACCATGTTTGTGGCCTGGCCTGAGAGCTGCAGAAGGCAGAAATAAATTGGGTTACTAGTTATTTCCAATTGATAAAAACTACTCTCTCTCCGTCCCTATATAAATGTCCAAATTTCATTTTAAGAGACACTCTGAAAATGTGTGCTTTTTTGTACATTTTAATGGCAAAGATGTATAAATATTCTTGCTATCCACTTTCTAAACATTTAGTTTTACGATAATAAAATGAATAGCGATTTTTTTTTGGTAAAAAAAGCATTTATGGACAGTTTTTTTACAAAAAAGACATATTTTGAGAATTTTTTTATTGAATTTGTACATTCATTTAGGGACGGAGGGAGTAGTGATTTCCAAGTTAAGACTTACCCAAGCTGCTGGATGTATATTTAGAGCCCTTAAACCATCTTCATCAACCATCACCCCAGACGCTCCAGCATTGTTTACCTGTAGAATTTAGTATTTAGATTTTCAACTTCTGAAACGGTCAACTTACATTTTGACCAATCGAATACTTCAGAGGAGCAACTATATTTACTGGTAGATGATAATTTATCTATTTTGGTGGTTGCACAATCACAAACACCACAACAAGAAACGAAAAGAAAGTTGGAAAATTTGGGAGTCTTGGCCACGATTGTTATTTTCACACCCAGAAAATAATTTCTCTAGGAACATGTTAGATTATGTTCCATCCAATAGCTTATAGACCGAGTGTGGATGATGTTTTTCATTCTGTTTCTCGATTTTATCCTCCCGTTCTGTGTTTGCTTTCTGGGAACTTTTTAAAAGGTGTGCATTTTTGGTACAATATTAGAAAACCATTCTCCAAAAAAAGAATAATAAAAAGAAATATTTAACAACCTGTACAGGGAATAGAAGAGAACAGGAGGCCATTTCAACCAGACTCCAATTTCACTTATGTTTGTCATTGGATCATTCAAGGGGTTCAATTTTGACCATATTTTTTTTTTCTTTTTAGGGTTCTTTGAAAGACTGGGAGAAAGAGCTTGATATACAATCTTACCAAGATATCAAGCTTCCCAAATTTGCTTTCTATGAACTTTGCCAAGGATTCTATGCTCTTGGGATCTTGAACATCAAGCTGATGAAAAAGGACATTTGACAAGCCACATCCATGGAGCGATTCAGTGGCCTCTAAACCCCTTTTCTCATCTCTTGCTGTCAGCACAACTGTCACACCTGAGGCTGCAAGCTGCCTTACCGTCTCAAGTCCAATGCCCTTGTTTGCTCCAGTCACCACTGCAAATCTGTAACAGAGTGAAGATATCAAACACAAACAATTTCCTATCACTTCCTTATATGTGGCATAGACACACTCGAGCAAAGATTTGTTACCTCTCCTGTGCCTCCTGCTTTCCAGTGACCACCATTGCAGCTGTTCTTTGATTGTTGTTGAGCCTTACCCTTGGTATGTTATGCCTACTTCAGGTTGGATAACTTTATATATCAGTAGAATGGTAGGAGGGGTTTGACCTTCACAGTTGTGCGTACATTTAAAGACTACAATTTTTTATAAGTTCTATTTTTCGTCCATTTCTTCTTCTTACTATACTTTTGTATTCCAGATCTAATTTCATACTCCCTCCGTCCCGGAAAGATAGTCCCCTTTGATTTTTGATGGACAACGCAAGTGAACTATGACCATTAAAAACCAAATGGAAGTATCTTTCCGGGACGGGATTTAACACTACAAAGAAGTCTCCCTCGTCCTCAAATGACAAGGAAATATGATCAAAGAAGCAAATATCTGTTGTTTCTTGGATATGGTCACTATCTATTCTTTTACACCAAGACCGGATCTTCTTGACAGAGTCTTGTAAACCCATAATAGTATATTATAATCAACCTATTGTTATTTGTTTATTTTGGGAGAGGGTGTATCTTCTGAATAAGTCAACTATATGGGTTCATTTTGTTTGTTTCTCATAACATTGGTATCATGTATAATGGTACCTCTAGAAACTCTCATATAATTTATTCATAATCTGAAGATATCATGTGATAGTGTATGTAAACAAAACTCCTAAATACCAATCATTTCCCAAACTCATATACCCAGCTAACATAATTCCAATTCTGTCCACCAAATTCCTATAAATAATCTAACATACACATCAGAAATGACATCCAGATTCGAGTTCATGTATATTCTTCTGTTATTAAATACATAGGCCTCGTTTGTTTTTCATTTTCACCTCTTATTCAGATCTTAATGGGTGGGTGCATTAGACATAACACAATTCAGTCTGTTTTTTTTTCTCCATTCATATCTGAATGCCTCTTATTTTCCATTTAATTTTCAGATATAAAACTATCACTTATTTGCCTCTTAATTGCTTTTTTCATATGTATCTTTTCCATAAACTCGTAATTCCAAAAATACCCAACCCAAACACTAGATCAACAACCATTCATCTCATCTCTCTACTCTATTAAATGTCGTAACCCTAATTTCAGATGTGAATTGAGATGAATATTCAAACATTGAGTTATTCAGAAATCAGTTTTCAGACGCTACCTCTTATCAGTTCAGCCAAATTCAGACGTTAAATCAGATTTCAGCACTTAACACTTAAAACAATCAAACGCTACCTTATTCATATTGCCTTTCTTAGTTGCTAAAACCAAGAGTGATATACGTTCTTAAATGAGAAGGAAAGAAGCATAGGCCTTTACTCACCCGTTCCTGCTATGAACTATCAATGGGGAAAATAGGTACTCCCTCCGTCCTAAAATGAATGTCCAAAAAAAATTCAAATTTGCTGTTGAATGTCCAAAAAAAAATTAAATTTGTTTTTGATCAAGATCAAATTTGAAATTTTTTTGGACATTCATTTTGGTACAGTGAGTACATCCTAAAATTATGCTAGCACTAACACGGTGCTGGTTATCTTGTATCACTTGAGTAGAGATGGGGAAGCAGATGATGATATCCGGTCATAAAAAGGATACTAGTATGCTTAAAACTATGGAATACAATGCAATAGTATGATAGAGAAATGATCACCAGCGCACTCCTTCAGCCTATTATAAAAAAAAACTATATTACGCAACATTACGACAATTTCCAGAATGATTGAAATATGAAAGAATTACTGCTACTTTTGGCTATCTGTAAACAGAATCATGCAGTGAAATGGAATTTGACTATAAATGAAACAGATAAAACTGCCTAATGGAATTTTGGCTTACTACGTAATCCTCATGAAACCAAAATTTTTACTTACGTTTAAATGCAGTATCCAGCACAGAATTTGAAATCACTAGGAGAGAAAATGAAAGATCTCAATTGAACAGATCTATGTGTGACTTATGCTATAAAATCAAGGCATAGGATGAGAAAACTGGGATGGCCATGGGGATATGCTTAAATTTCTGAATAGACAAAATGACTAAAGCTAAAGTCCATCATTCTTGGTAACATCAACCAGATTGGGAGATGCTTAGAATAATACCAGGATAAAGATCATAGTCCCTATGTAGGTCTTATACCTCCTATCTACTTCTATCTATTGTTGTGAAAAAGACGTGTTTGTCAGAACAGGTTATTTCTAAATATGGATGCAGCATACGCCAAAACATTATATGAATACATACATTTGCGAGTATTCTGTAAGTTTTGGAGCTATTAGCCTCTTATCTCGTCATAAGACCATATCCGGATTCACCAACAAATATTAGATGTGTGAGAGAAAGAAAAAATGTTCCTACAAGTGTTATAATTACTAATGTTAGTACGACCATTGAAACATGAATGTTCGAGAAGTGGCTTTCATGATGTAGGAGGGTAGTCCTACGGGGTTGTATTAGGGTTTTAGGATATTGAATGAGAATTTTCCGGGTAGGGAGCCGTTACACGAATCACCGAATAATAATGAAAAGGAGGAACGAGAATAGGAACTAGGAGGGTTTTTGGGAGAAACAAGTATTCCGGAACTTATTGGTCTATCTCTATAAAGATAAATATTGTAGAGCATAACCTTTGTTAATTGGTGCAAATGAATACTAAAATGAGGTATTTATAGGCAATAAGCAAGCCCATGTGCATGGCACATGGTCCATGGTGTCAGACCATCCCGCAATTCTCCTTTATAAACCCAACTAGGCCACATGTAACCCAATTATTGGACCACGTGTCGAAATTCCTATTATAGCCTCCAATCCACTACTACTCGACAATCTCGATAAGTGGAAAAGACTTCCCCCGACCTTGTATAATCGCGGGAAGTATTTAGAGGATAACAGCCCGCACATGGCGGGAGAGAAAAACGTATCCGCGGAATGGGGATACGTCAGCGGGAGGCGATCCGCTGGACGGATCCGTTTGCGGGCGGGAGACGATCCGCGGGACGAAGATGCGTCGGCGGGAGACGATCTGCTGTTTGCGGGGAGACGATCCGCGGGACGGAGATGCGTCTGTGGGAGAGATATATTCGCGGGACAGAAACCCGTCCGCGGGAAAAGGGGCAACATGTGTGAGGCATGTACGCGGAACATGTATATCCTACACATGATAAATCATATTTAAACGGGATATTGATCTGAGCAGAAAATTTATAACTTCACTGAAACTTTTTTTTTTTGGAGAGTAAGAAAAACAGGGTGGGAGAGGAGGAGGAACGTGAAATGGGAACCATCAAAAGCCAAAGTGTAGTTAATCGTGGTGATAAACTGGTCTCCAATACTAAATAACTATTACTCACCAAGATTGTTTATAAACTTAAAAGCCTGTAGAATGGTAGGAATGGAGATCGGGGTGGGAATCGTATTATCCAAAATGGAGTTCTTAGAAGTAAAGTTCTTGAAATGTTTCCCTTCAAGCGGATGAATGAGAAAGGAATTAACAATAAATCTATGAAAAAATGTGTAGAAGATGGAAATGAAACAAAGAGAAGTTAGTGTTCCTTTGATGCTCAATAATAATTACTCTCTCAGTTCCAAAATTAGAGTCTTTTATTCCTTTTAGGGATGGCCAGAAAAGTGTCCCCCACAAAACTTTCCATTTTTGGCATAGAAAGTTAAATTTCTTACCCTTCAACGGATACTCTCATCCATAGTAGGCCCAACCGAAAAGCATAGAAATTTCGCATTTTGCCTTTGTTAACACTCATCCATAGTGTGCACTACATTTTAATAATAGAATCAAATGCTTCACCTAAAATTGTGTCTGGTCAAAGAAGACTCTTATTTTGGGGCGGAAGAGTATTATATTTCATGTCATAGTAGTACAAAATTCATTCTATGATAGCTTATATGGTCTGGAAGAAATCACAAATAATTTGCATCAAAATGAGCATTATAGGAAAATTTCCAATCTAGAAGGTACGAGAAGCCCTCCATCTTGAAAGTTATTTGTGCTTATGAATGGAAAAGCCATTCATGAATGTCCAAATTTCATTTAGGGAACATTCTGAAAATGTTTACTTTTTTTACAATTTAATGGCAAAGATGCATAAATATTCTTATTTTTCACTTTTCAAACATTTAGTTTTGCAAGTATAAAGTGACTAGCAAAAAAAAAATGGTAAAAAATATTTAGGGTAAGAGGTATTTTCAAAAATGACATTCATTTTGGGACAAAAATTTCTTGAAATTGGACATTCATTTAGGGACAAAGAGAGTAATTAATGAAAGAGTCACATATTGACTTTCACATTTAACTTGCCCATTTTTCAAATGAAGCTTTAATGTGGAATTGTGGATATTCTTATATTTTTCAAGAACTATAAAACATGAGATTAATAGAACTTTTACTGTACAAAGGTTGTAGTTTTATCATCAACAACTAACTAAAGTATGTAGAAAATTGATTCAACACAATGTTCAAATGAATTTGGAAATTTAAAACACAGCCCTTTTCTTGCACCGAGTAATGATCAAGCTCGTCACAAAACGGTATCTGATTCCCCTCATTTCTTCCATTCAAAATTATCATAAACGAACATGATTCAGACCGCCTTATTGAATAATACCGAAAACATAAACCAAAAAGCATATTGCTGATGAACACTTGTTTGGGCAAGAGAGCTAAATTCTCTATACAAGTTTCTGATTTAACATATTCTCAAGTAGCATCTACAAAATTGCGTAGAAAAATGCAACATAAATTAGCAACATAATGTTAAATCCAAAATATGTATTCAGTAATTTACTACTTTAATTTGTTAATATAGTTAGTATTGTATAACATATCTAATTTGATTATTATTGGCCGGAACAGACAAACAATATGATTATTGGGTTTCCTCTACCATTTTCCCCTTGATAAAGATTGTGTTTGGTAGCATTAAGCGCTTAATGTTTATTGCTTAATGATTTTTTTTGTGCAACCACTTCAAACTAAGGGTTTGCCTAATCAATTTATCCTTTTATATTGACACTTGACTTGAATTGTAACAACCATTCCATATTTCTCTTACCCAAACAAGCAACAATATTCTCACTTAACGAGTAAAAGTATCATTGTAGACATTTAAGCTATGATGCTCGGACTCGCGTACGGGTTTCTGACACGGGTACGGATTCAAGTGTCGGGTCCTTCAAATTTTTAAGATTTTACACCAAATTTAGTGTAAAATAGCCACACACATATCCACACCCATTTCCTATCCTTTGGACACATGTACTTTGGCAAAATTGAATGGTCAAAGCATCACATCATTTCAGTATCTCTTTTTTTGCTTAATATTTGATACAGTTCCACAAAAATAAACCATTAAGCAACAAATTATTAATCGCTTAATGCTATCAAACACAACGGTTTGATTGAACAAATTGTTGATGAGGCAAATACAATATGGAATAATTGGGATTAAACAGTTAAAATTACTTCACTATAGAATGGAACAAATCAGAATCTCAGACAATGATATTAGGAAAGACAGGAACTATTAAAGTAAAAAAACCCAACCCCTTCTGGCACAAAGTGGGAATAATACATTTTATTGATTCCATAACTGGAAGGTCAAATGTGCAGTGTGTGTGTGAGAGAGAGAGAGAGAGGGGCACACCTGAGTAAAAGGGAAGAGTATTGCAGAAATCGGCGGCAGGGGAAAAAATGAAGGGAATTGATTCGGTGGTGACTCTGAGAGATTTGAATTAAAGGAGAAGTAAAGGAAAGTCGTTTGAGGAGGAGATTGGTAGTAGTCAACTGCTGATTTGATAGGCCGGTGGGAACCATCAGATCTACTGATTTTCAAAGGCCTTTTGGACTTCAGCAGTGTGCTAATATAATTTCCCACTCTTAAGTATACTTACTCCAGATTACAAAGATTAAAGCGTGGTAATTTTTTTATTTTTTTTTTATGGACTTTTTTATAGCCAAAATAGTAGGAATAATCAGTTTTTTTTTTTTTAATGAGCTTTTAAAACACGTGATTTGGTATCATAAACATGTCAGTGATAGTATTGTAAATAACTAGAACTTATTAACATATGTACATTTACGGTGCGCTCACAAATTATAAAAACGACAAAAAGGAAAGGAAATAGGAGTAAATCTAATATTTTTTCCTTTCTAAAGTTGCTCCCGATTTTTTTTAGGAAAAAAGTGAAAGGAAAATGAAGGAATTTTTTTAAAATTTTCTCTATTACACAATTCTCTCAAAAGTGGGAGTAATTGGAAGGAAAGAAAATCTTATAAAACAAAATTATTGGTTAAACCTATTTTACCCCTCACTTATTGTTAAACCTATTTTACCCCTCAAGTATAAATATATATCTTTCTTTCATTAAGTTACAAGTGTAATTCAATTTTTTTCTTCATTTTCCTTTCTAAACTCAGAAGCAATTCAAAAAGTTATTGAATTCTCCCAACTGCTTTTCTTTCCCTTCCCCTTCTCTCTCTTTCCTTTCTCTTCTCTCCTTTAAAAATTCGGGAGCAGACACTTATGGTCCGCTTTCGAATTTTCAAGGGAGAGAAAAGAAAGGGAGGAGAGGGAAGAGAAGGGGAAGGAAAATGAGAGAAGGGAATTTAAAATCTTTCTAATATGCTCCAGGTTAAAAAGTAAAGGAAAACAAACAACCAACTTTCCCTGCACATGCTCTAGAGTTTGGGAAATATATTACATTTTCATTTCTTTTCTTTCTCTTGTTTTTTAAACTCGTGAGCGCACCCTTTGTAACACAAGTATTGTTAAGCACCAATACTAATACTAACACTAATATACTCTCTACGTCCCATATAAGATTTTACAAATAGGTTTTGCACGAAAATTAAGAAAATGTGTAATTGACGTAAGTGTTTTAAGTATAAAAAGTGATATAGGAGAGAGAAGGTGGGGTATGAAATACTAAGTTGATTAATGATGTAAGTATAAAAGTAAAATGAGAGATAGAATGAGTGTGGTAATAGTAAAGATTATTTTTCATTTTAGAAAAGTGAAATCTTATATTTAACGCCCAAAATGAAAAAGTATAATCTTACAAGGTACAAAGGGAGTAGTCACTTCTAAACTACCAACAATGACACTTATTAAAGCTAATATTAATAGTATAAACACACATTGACACTTTTTAACATTAATATTGACACCTCTAAATAGTAAATACACACTTAAATTTATTAACACACGTTGTGTTAGAACATAGTATATTTAAAAGATAGAAAACAAGCAACAATCACACAACACACATATATACGTGGTTCACCAAATTAGCTATGTACACGGGAAGAGAGAGAGAGCATATTATTATCTTCTGAAAATTAACAGATTACAATCTATAATTTAGTGCACGAATTATTAGCCAATAACTAGTCTAACACCCGTGCGTTAAACGCACGGTCAAAAAATTTAGACAAATAAAAGAAACTAAATTAAAATAGTTACTATTAGCATAAATGTTAATTTACAAAATTCTTTTTTAAATAAAATATATTCAACAAAAATATATAATGGCATTGAAATTTTTTCCATTTTATTAATTGATTTATTGTTGAAAGTAATGAAGGAGAAATAATAAATAATGAGAATATTGATATTTTAATCATGAAGTTGTTATAATAACTATGTTTCTTAAAACTTGTGAAAAAATTAAAAGTGACAAATATTTCAAATCAGATGGAGTATACTATATAATTATTAAATTTTAAAAAATCTTATAAGAATTAATAATAATTTAAAAAAATATAATTTTGAAGACACTTATACAAGATCATTTATTTTGAAATTATAAGATCATTCATTTTGAAATATAGGTGATACCACATCACTAAAATAATTTCATCTTCTTTTTTTTTTTTAATTTCTTCCTTCCATTTCCTATCAACTTCTAAAGTCAAGAAAATAAACCATTGATATAAATATCCTATTTATTTTCAGATCTAAAAATAAAATTTTATTTGCCTCTTAAATAAGTTTTTACCCACAAGAGAATAACCAAATAAAATACGAGTAATTCTTTTTACGATAGACTACTATAATGAATCCAGTTAATTTCTTAACGGGCTGGGCTGCTAATTAATAAAATCCACCCGAAAATTACTTGACCCAACCCTAAACCCATCATATAAATATGAACCTTCTCACAAACTCGAAATATAAATTTCCATTTAATCCTCAATCTTTCTTTGTCGCATTTGAAACCCAAAACCAAGATTTTACGACTAATTCATCAACTATACTCATGCTTATATGTATATATCTTCTCATATCATCAACATATGTATTTTCATTTAGAAATATCATTAAGAAATGGTTAAACAACGCTTGTTTCAAAGAATTGCATCATCTTTTGTTTCTTCATTCATAAATATCTACATTCATTGTTTGCAATCTCAAATTTCGTTAAATACATCTATATTAGCAGATGATTACAAATCATTTTACCAGATAGAACTTGAATCCTTCTTAAATCTGATATTTTTTTCTTACATATGTATATACTGCATATTTTCCTTATATAAATTCATGTATAATAGTATTTTACACTAAATTAAACCTATGTTTTCAAAATAATTCTATGTTTATAATATAGTGCAATGTGAAATGCATATATTTACATGAACTCATGTTTTAAAATAAGATAGATTATCAAGATCTAAAATATATCTAAAGTATAATTAATTAAATACTTTTTCACATACTGTTGAAATTCATCGCCTGTTTTTTTTTTATCAAACTATATTTTACCTTCAAGATCTCATAAATTTCTTCTAACAATGTATATCTACATTTGGATTTTTTGTATAATCAACTTCAATCACCTTTGTTTTTCCAATAAATGCGATCTTATATTTTGCAAATGTTTTAAAATTCAATATATTGTCATCAACAATAAAACTCATTGTTGCATATAAACGTTATTCATTCAACATCTCAACAAGTTTTCAAGCACGCATGGACTCTCATTATTGCATGGACTCTCACTCCCTATTGAAAACAATTTATTATTTTATATAAATAATATGAAATTAAATAAACTGTAACTATCTCCATCCCCAAATAAATTACAAAAAAAAATCTTAAAAAAAAAAACATAGATCAAATTTGAATTTATATTGTCATTCAATTTTTTGTTTGGGACAGAGGAAATATATATTAATGGGATATAAATCATCATAGTGAAAAATGCATTTCATATTGTACTAAGTTGATGTTGCACACCAAGCAAAACAAAGGAGGCATTGTTTATACTTTATGACGTAAAAAATGGGATAGTTACTCGAGAGACTGAATGTTGATGTTATTTTTAGGTAGGTTTGTTATGCCTTCTCAAATATATATGCTAGAAAATGTGTTCTAAAACTATGGTTTCAAGTTCAGACCAGGATACTAGAAAATAATTTTTAGACTCTTTAATAATCAGCTATTCTCTAGAATATTTCAATTAAAAGTCATTAAATGGCTTTAATTAACTTGTATTAAATGCTGCTCAATAATTAATTACTAATTACTATTGCATTTATTATTTGAGATGAATGCTCAAGGCAAATGAATCTGATCAAAATTGGGTCTAGGTTAGAGTTTTGGAGGGAAAGTGCTATAGTGACTTCATCTTTTATATAGTAATAGATTCCTGTATATGCAAACCCTAGATCAAGAAAACAAATGAGCAAGATAAATACAAATATGGTTGGGGGTAAGCTTTATTTATGTTCATATTGCAAACCATGTACCAAGTTGCCGCAGAGAAGCCCAAAAATGGAATAGCGCGCGAACGCCCCATGGTAAGGCGCGATCGCCCCATCTCCAGAATTGATACCCGTGATTGCCCTCAGAACTACGCAGTCGCTCCCCCATGACAGAAACTTAGCGCAGTCGCGCGCCATTGCTCGAGCGGTCGCTTCAGCTGAATGTCACAGGAATTCTGAATTTTGTTGTTTTGTCCCCTAATTTAGGCGTCCCCAACTTAGATGGCACCAAACCCAACAAATCTCTACCTTGACATCTAAACTCCAGATCATAACCTGAACTCCCCCTCTGCCTCAGATGCTATCTAATAGCTGCGAACATTAAGCAATTCCAAGCAATGTTGAAACTTGATAGTTGGAACGGAATTCGTGAACATGTCAGCAGGATTGTCCGCAATACCCATTTTCTTCACCTTGATCCGCTTCTCACTCCTCAAAAAATGATAACTCGCATCTATTTGCTTGGTACTCTCATGATAAACTTGATCATTGGCCAAATAAATTGCACTCAAATTGTCACAAAATATTATATCCTGATCCTGATGTAACCCAAGGTTGATGATCAAACCCTTTAGCCATATCAACTCCTTATCAGCTTCTGTCAATTCCATGGACTATGCCCCCGTAATAGAAAATGTCACCGCAGACTGTAGAGTATCCTTCCATCTGACAAATGACCCACCAAGAGTGAGCACATACCCAGTTATAGATCTCCTCGTGTCAACATCCCTAGAGTAGTTCGAATCACAATAACCCTCAACTACACATTTTGTACCACCTCCATAAATGAGCCAAATATTTGATGTACCCCTAAGGTACTTGAAAATCCTATTCACTGCTTGCCAATGTTCCTTACTAGGATTCCCCATGAACCTACTAACAACACTAACAATATGAGCAAGATCCGGCCTAGTGCAAACCATAGCATACATCAAACTATCAACTACACTAGCATAAGGTACTCGAGCCATATACTCTTTCTTTTCATCCGACTTCGGTGCAAAAACAACAGACACAGATGTGCATTCAATTCACTCGGAGAATCTAAAGTCTTTGTTATAGACATGCCAAACCTTTCTAAAACTTTCTTGATGTAACCTTTCTGGGATAAGAACAGTTTTTGTTGGCTTCTATCACTATAGATCTCCATACCCAGAATTTTATTCGATACTGCTAATAAGACACAGCTAAGGAACTTTGCTGCTACGGGCAAATTTTATGTGGAACAACTGGCCAATATTGACTCTTTGATCGCCACTGACTTGGAATGTCTGCCCGGGCATGCATTGGTCCCTCTGGCTCAAGATGAGATCGATAATTTCGATGCAGCAGTAGCATCAACCTTGCCTACTGTTGTCGCGGTTACTGCCCCCATCCTTATAGATGAGCTAGATACGCTAAGGTGGGGTGAGGAAAAGCTATAATTGTAAGCCGCTGCTGCTCGCCTATTTCCTAATGGGCCTGCAGTCAATGAGCTATTTCTAACGCGGTCAACACCTGCTCCTGCCTCTGACTCTGCTTCAACTGATCCTCTTCCAACTCCTACTCCAACCCCAGAGGTCATACCAACCCAGGAGCCTTCTCCATCAACTGTTCAGAAATAGGATTTTCTTTTTTCTTTATGTAATAGATTTTTAGGATTTTTGTAATTCCCTTATCTATTGATGAACTTGTTCATCTCTATTCTTGTCATTTAGTTTTTTTGAGTTTTGGCTATGTTGAATACTTTGTTTATAAAAATAAAAAAACTTTAATAAATTTGTATTCTTGCTTTTCCTCTTTGAGCTTATATGACTTTTGAATAATTGCCTTATACTCAATGTTTGGCCGCGGGCAGTGTAATACCTTTTAGGGCTGTAATTTCGGGCGGGTACCCGTCGGGTCAACTCGACCCGACTCGAATTAAACCCGGATCGACTCGGTTCCTTCCAAAACTCGGGTCGAGTTCGTCTCACATAACAGGGCCGGTTTTTGGGTCGAGTCGGGTCGGGTATACCCGGGTACTCGTAAGAGCCGTTCGCCGGGTAACCAAAAACCCGGATCCGGATGAAATTTTTGACCCGCGTGCGTGAAAAATTGAAAATCAGAAAATGAAATCAAATCCATATTACGACTTCTGTTTCCCTCCCCCGAAATCAAAATCAAAATCCGAGTTCTAACCTAAACCCTACGAGCTACGAGTCGCCGCCGCACTTGCTTCGTCGCCGACGCCGTCGTTCACCTCTTCATCGCCGTCGATCACTGCTCACTTGCTTCGTCGTTGTTGGTAAGTCTCTCCCGCAAACCCTAATCGTTTTTTCGACTTTGATATACGAATGAGGTTGAAGTCGCCTTTGGCTAGCTCCACAGCTTCTCCTTCGTCCATTTAATTGAAGTCGCCATCGTTCTTAGTTGTTTTTTTGTTGATGAAATTGAAAGGGATATAAAGAAAGTTGATTTTTGCTGCTTCTCAGTTCATGTTCATGTTCTGGTGGATTATATCTATGCTTTTTATTGTTGTTGCTTGATTTTTTTTTTAAGTTTGGACTTCTGTCCAACCTGTTATTGAGATAATTTGTTTCTATAAATTTAAGGTTGCAACTAGCTTCAGATATGAAAAGATATGACAGATGATTATTCGCTTCTCGTTCATGTTCCGGTGGATTATATCTATGCTTTTTATTGTTGTTGCTTGATTTTTTTTTTTTAAGTTTGGACTTCTGTCCAACCTGTTATTGAGATAATTTGTTTCTATAAATTTAAGGTTGCAACTAGCTTCAGATATGAAAAGAAATTGTTAAAAGAAATTGTGCCATTCTAAACTTGTGCCAAAAATTTCTGAGTTAATCATGGTAGTTCTGTTACTTTTTGGTTCATGCTCTATATGTTAATCTGTTTGATTTCGTTTACTTTGCAGATTGATCATGTCATTCCATCAATCGTCTACTAGGCCTTGTAGAGACACCATTTATACCGACAATGTATTGCCGGAATTGGGAGAGGAAGATTTGGGTGATGATGACGATAATGGGGACGATGAGACTATTGAAGTTGACAAAATCCGTAAAAGGAAAGCTAATGATGTAGCACTAAGAACTCTAAGGGAAAAAAATTGAGAAAAAAATTGGAACAATCACAGTGGACAATGCTAATGATGACGATAATGGGGACGATGAGGCACTTTCTACTGCATTTGTAGAATGGGGAATTGAGAAAAAAATTGGAACAATCACAGTGGACAATGCTAAAGCAAATGATGTAGCACTAAGAACTCTAAGGGAAAATTACATGATGATTAGAAAACATTTACCTATTGACGGGAGACTTTTACATGTGCGATGTTGTGCACATATCCTCAATCTCTTGGTGCAAGATGGACTTAAGCCAATTGAGTCTATTATTGATACTATAAGAGATGGGGTTAAATATGTTGCTGGTTCAGAGGGTCGACGGAATCAATTTGGTCTATTTGCTACTCAATTTAGAATTCCTGTTCGAAAACTTGTTCTTGATGTCCCAACACGTTGGAATTCAACTTACAATATGTTAAAAGTTGCTTGTATTTTTAAGGAAGTGTTTCGTCGTTTTGGTAATTGGGATAAGGGGTTTGAGTATGTTCCAACTAATGAAGATTGGGAAAAGGTTAGCAATGTATGTGAGTTTTTGGAGGTCTTTAATGATGTCACACATGTCGTATCGGGTTCTCAATACCCAACAGCAAATTTATTTCTATCCGAGGTTTATAGAGTGAAAGAATTGCTTGATTTGAAATGTGTGGACAGAAAATTGTATATTAGGGATATGGCTATCCCAATGAAGGAGAAGTTTGACAAATATTGGTCACAATGTAATTTGGTTATGTCAATAGGTTCGGTGTTAGACCCAAGGTTCAAGTTGATTCTTTTAGACTTTTGTTTTCCAATTATCTACGGAGAAGAGGGAAGAAAAATACGGATATTGTTAAAGAAGCGTTAAGGGATTTGTTTCAAGAATACGTTGATGAGCAAGTCGGAATCAATGAAAATGAAAACAATGGAAAAGGGTTATCTAATATGGAGTCATCATCAAGCAATAGTAGTTCGAGGAGTAGACAAACAAGTTTATCGGGTATGCCTGTTCTTGGGGGAATTTCCAAATATGGTCAGTTTTTGAGCCAAACAGATACGATTGTTAAGCCTGCAAAATCAGAATTAGATTCATATTTGGATGAAAATGTTCTTCCTGTTGTCGGAGGTCCATTTGATGCATTAGAATGGTGGAAAGCAAATCGAGGAAAGTATCCGGTGTTGTCGATGATGGCTGCTGATGTGTTAGCTATTCCAATCACAACTGTTGCGTCTGAATCAACTTTTAGTGCTGGTGGTAGAGTCATTGAGCCTCATAGGGCATGCTTGAAACCTAAAACAGTGGAAATGTTGTTGTGTGGAGCTGATTGGGCGCGTGAACTCTATGGCCTTAAGAAGATGTCACAGGTACATATTGATTATTTAGATTTTAGACCTATAAATACATATTATCATTAGTATAATACATTTTATTACTTTAATTTCTTTTTTCTACTTATGTTAACTTAAATAGAAGGATAAGCATACATTAAAGGAAGTGGAGATTGACTTGAACATTCCTGATAAGGAAGGTATGTTAGAATTTTTAAATTATATTTGTATGTTAATTGTAATTTTCATATGTGTAATATATCACTTTTTTTTGTCTTTTTCTTTTTTTCAGCAAGTGGCTCGATCCATAACTAATGATGTGTATTTGGGATTGGTATGATCAATCTCATCTCTTTTGAGGTATTTTAGCTTATTTGTCTTTCCCAAGTCCTGTTTGAGTTTGGTTTGGTGTAAATTTTTAGTTGAAAATTGGATAAATACCCAATTTTAGATAACTTTAGCCTAATTTTTTATGTTTGTTTTATGTTTTTTTTTTGTAGTCTTAAACAAGTAAAGAAGGAGGAGCAGGAAGGAGAAAGATTTTGGTTTTTTTGTTACAAAAGTTTACTTTTGTTATTACTCTATTTCTGTTATTCCCTTACTTTATTTCCTTAATTCCTTTGGAGTTTGAATTGTAATGTTAAATTGTAACAAAGTTAGTAGTTACAAAGTTACAAAGTCGTGGTTTACTGGTTTTGAAACAAAAAAAATGAAAAATGTTACTGTTATTTATTGACTTATTGAGTTATTGTTGTTGCCAATTCCACTTTGGGCGTCCGCTGTTGCATTTCCGTGTCATTTGTGCGTCCGCTGTAGCCTTGCTTGGTTTTACCCGACTCGACCCGGTAGAACCCGACTCGACCCGGGCTCATTTAACTCGGCAAGGCAGATTCGAGTCGGGCCCGGGTACCCGTCGAACCCAAATCCACCTACCCGAGTCGAACTCGGCAAGACTTATTCTAACTCGACTCGACCCGTCAAAACTCGACTCGTTTTTTCTTCATTTTTGACTCGACTCGAACTCGGCTATACCCGACTCGAATCCGGCCCGTTTGCAGCTCTAATACCTTTATTAGTTTGCATGTCGCGTCATGAGTTAGTAACTCTTTATTGAAAACCCTTCAAGTTTTATCATAAGAGTTAACCTCTTTCAATATGATCACAATTAATTGTGCCCTTTTTAGACTTTGAGGTTTTACCTCGGTCTGTATTGTGGGCTCCAACTGCACATCACTCTCGTCCATTCACCTTAGTGATTTTATGTGTTCTGGACTCTTAGGTCCGTGGCGTATTTTGAAAGAGCCAATGTAAGCTGCTTTCATATGGGCATGCAGAATATGGCCATGAGGCTAGTCCGTGCATCAGCAGCAGGCGTAACCGGTGCTGGCTTTCGTATCTGCGTTTGGCGGTTGCACATTTTTGGACTCTTTGGAGTCTAGTGGCACTGGTAAGGCCTCAATTTTAGCCTTTTTACATATGAGCATACGGTTAGCTGCCAATGAGGCCACCGCGCATCAGTAGGTTTTTGGGCCATGCTGGCTTCCATATCCATTTCGATGGTACATGCATTTGTACTTCCATGATTCTTGTGGCGATCGAGTACGGGCTCAATTTTGGCCTTTGTACATATGAGCGTGTGGTATGCGATCAATGAGATCACCGCACATTAGTAGGGCGTGTCCGGCTGCTGGCATCCTTGTGGGCCTGCGGTCTGCGATCAAAGAGATCACCGCGCATCAGCAGGCTGTGACCGTGCTGGCATCCACTTTTTTTGCGGGCATTCACTTTATTGCTTCAGTAGTGAGGATATCACCTTCGCGTTTCTTCTAAGTTACAAAAGTATTCCCAACGCCTCGTTTTTTGATACCTTTGTTACCTCTATCATTATTTTTACAACACTTTAGTATAAGAAAGATCAAAAATAGTATTTTCTAAGGTGATCGCTGTTTCAAGCGTTTTTGAGATCTTTTCCTTCTTCTGTCCGCAGTTTGTAGGTCCCTTTTTTGATGACTTGGTGACTTGATACGGAACTTCCCATTTCGGGGAGTGCTTGTGAAAACCGGGTTGGGTCCCTTGGACTTCTATATTCCTTAATACCCAATCTCCAACTGAAAAGCCTCTTTTGTTAACTCTTTTGTCATGATGCTTTTTGGATTTCTGTTTGTAGTTAACCAACTTTTCTCTTGCCCGCATACTTTTTTCTTCGAGTTCGTCTAGATCGCACCTTCTGGTGCTTATATTTGTAATGGTAGATCCTTATGAACATCAGACTGTGCACAACTCAACTCTGAAGCATCTTTTAGCTACACTTGTTTATCAATATTACCAACACCTGATACAACCACAAATCTCATAACAGGGTTAAGCACAGTGTTTTCATCAAAAACAACATTCATGCTTATTATTACCCTACCCTCTGATGGAGACCAAATTCGGTATCCCTTAACACACCATCCCCATAACCCATGAACACCCATTTTCTAGCCCTCGACTCTAAATTTCCATCATCCACATGATAATAAGTATTACAACCAAAAGCCCTTAAAGTGGAATAATCAACGGGTTTACCTGACCATACCTCATTGGGAACTTTGAGACTGATACATGTATGTGATCCGTGATTTATCAAGTAACATGATGTACTAACCGCTTCTGCCCAGAACTGCTAAGACAACCCTGCATTGGAGAGCATGCACCTTGCCCTAGCCAACAATGTCTGATTCATACGCTCTGCTACACCATTTTGTTATGGTGTACCTCTGATAGTGAGATGCCTTGAAATCCCCACTTGCTTACATAACTTATCGAACTCAGCACTACAGAACTTCAACCCATTATTTGTTCGGAGTTGCTTGATCTTCTTCCCTATCTGATTCTCCACTAATGCCTTCCATTATTTGAAATTGGTGAGAGCCTCACTCTTGTGCTTCTTAATAATTATCCCAGTCTTTCTCGAGTAGTCATCAATCATAGACAAGAAATACATGTGACCCCTCAATGATTCCTGACATGAAGGTCCCCAACAATCCGAGTGAATGTAATCCAGACTGCTATTCGTTCTATGAACACCCTTAGGAAACTTGCTTCGCTGCATCTTCCCAAGTACACAATGCTCGCAGAACTTAAGGTCCTTAACCTTATGGCCACACAGAATACCATGATTAGCCAATATCTGCATCCCTCTAATGCTCATTTGCCCAAGCCTAATATGCCACAACTTGGTCATATCCTCCTTGCCCATTTCAGATGATACAACCAATACTGACCCAGAAATGCTCCTTCCTTAGAGGAAATACAAGGAGCCCCGCTTAATTCCTCTTAGAATCACTTCAGAATCTTTGCAAACATGGAATGCTCCACCTTTACCTTTGAAACTGTACCTTTGCTGTCGAGCTGACTAAGAGATATTAGGTTTTTCGTCATCTGTGGAACATGCCTCACACCGTTCAAAGTGCAGAACTTACCATCATGAGTCCACAGCTTGATAGAGCCAATACCAACCACCATGTAAGTGAAATTGTTGGCCATATAAATATTACCACCATCCACCTGCTCATAATTTGTAACCATTCTCTCCTCGGACTGATATGATAATAAGCCCCAGAATTAAAAATCCACGCATCCGTCTGTTTTGCAGATTCTTCTATCACTAGATCATATTCCCCATCAGAGTTGCTCGTATCAACTGAAGCAACATTAGCTTCATTGCAATTTGGAGGCTAGCCTCGCTTCTTCCTATAACAATCTATCTTCCAATGTGCCTTACACTTGCAGTAATTGCAAATATCATCAGGTTTTGGGCCCTTCTTGCCAGAAGACTTTTTCTTCTTCTGTTTACTGCTAGAACCCCTGCTGCCTTCCGCAACCAATCATGTTGTCTGATTATCTGTACCACTATTACCGATTGGATTACGACGCAACTCTCTAGTCTTAAGCGAGGACTTAACCTCATCTAGAGTTACCGTCTCCTTACTACTGATACTAGAGTCAACATAGTGCTCATATGATAAAGATAAAGAAACAAGAAGCATTTATGAAGCATCCTCATCAGCAACCTTAGCATCTATATTACGCAGTTCAAGTAATAAAGATGTAAATCTATCTAGGTGATCCCTAATGGGTGTACCTTCCTGCATTCAGAGAGAATATAGCCTCTGCTTCAGATATATCTTGTTAGTCAATGATCGTGTCAAATACATGTCTTTCAATGCAAGCCACAAAGCACCTCCGAAATCGGTATCTGATATATCCTCTAAAACATCATCATCTAGACACCTTATGATATTAGAGTGGGCCCTCTCATCTATCGCGATCAGATCTTCCTCTTCCTTCTCTGCTACCTTCGTCGCTTTCTCTGAACCTTTTGTTGTTGCATCCGCGACAGCAATGGTGGGAACGACTTCTGCTTTGCCCTTTGAATCCTGACGGTCCCTGATTGCATCAGCCACTGAAGCCCACAAGCCCTAATCCCTCAATAAGGATTTCATCTTGATTTGCCAAAGAGAAAAACTATTCTTTCCATTAAACTTGTCGATCGGTTATTCAATTCCTGATCCTATCTTCTTCTGCAGCGTAACAACCCTATACCTTCCTCAACCTGACCGACTCTGATACCAGTTTGTTAGAACAGAGTATATGTAGAATATAGAAAACAATCAATAATCACACAACACACATATATACGTGGTTCACCAACTTAGCTACGTCCACGGGCAGATGGAGAGAATATTATTATTTTCTGAAAATCAACAGATTACAATCTCTAATCTAGTGCACAAATTTTTAGCCAAGAATTCCTGCCTGTGCAAACCCTATATCTAGAAAACAGATGAGCAAAAGAAATATAAATATGGTTGGGGGTATGCTTTATTTATATGCCTACTCCAAATCTTGCAGGATTTTGCAAACCCTATGCCAAGTTGCCACTGAGAAGCCCAAAAATGGAATAGGGCGCAATCGCCCCATGGTAGGGCGCGATTACCCCATCTCCAGAAACTGATACCGAGTGATTGCACGCAGAATTGCGCGGTTGCTCCCCCAGGACAGAAATTTAGCGTGTTCGCGCGCCCTTGCTCGCGCGGTCGCTCCAGCCGAAGGCCACATGAATTCCGAATTTTGCTGTTTTGTCCCCTAATTTAGGCGTTCCTAACTTGGATAACACCAAACCCAACACGTTGACACTAATAATCATTAACATTGCAACTTATTAATAAGGAAAATTACAAAATATGGCCTAAAGTCCACAGAGAGTTATCAATATGGGGCATGACTTTTCAATTTTGGCAATTTAGGGCCTAACTTGACATTTTTTTGCCCATTTAAGGGTTTTTTGACAGAATTCGTTAGAAAGTCAGTTAAACTACATGTAACTTGTACGTGATAACCAAATTGAATTAATTTTATATGGGTAGTTGTTTAAAGGGGTTACATGCAATTTTTAAATTTAAAGAGTAAAACAAAATTATTTTCTTCAATATTGATAATTTTTTTCTATTACTTTTTTGACAAAAAATTATTTATTATTACTAAAAAATCTATAAGAAATTAAATTAATAATTATCTACAAAAATAATAATTCATTTTTCCCTAATACTCTCACTCCCTTCAACCCTTCTTCTTCTTTTTTCCAGCCACTCATCTGTTACCACCACCATAATCACCCTTTTCGTTATATTCTCTTCAAGACCAATTACGCTCCGATCAGCCACCACGTTCCTTTTTTTTTTTTTTCAGATTCGAGCTCTTAATATCCTCCACCCAACCAAATCTGCAAGCAATAAAAAATATACCTCCAAACCACCATTTTTTTCGGCAAGTATTTTCAACTCATGTTAAAAAACATGCACACACACGCAAGAACACGAACAAATAAGCATGAAAACACGTAGAGATACTCAAAGTAATTAGGTTTGAAGGTGGATTTACGGGTTATGGTTGGGTTCTTAGAGAGAGAAGATGGATTAATAGAGAGAGAGAAAGATGTGATTTAGGAGAGTAGAGGTGAAGGGCATTTAGAAAGGGGCGTTGGTGGTGGACTGGTGGAGTAGATGAAGTGTGCGGTTGGGAATAATTGGGTTTGGTAATATAATTTTCAAAAAATAAAATATAATAGGGATGGGTTCCGAGAAGATTTTGGGTTTATTCACAACACTTTCAATTTTATAAGGTTACTTTGAACCTTTAAAACAATTATAAATATAAAATTAATCCATTTGGTAATCGTGTACAAGTCACATGTAGTTTAACTGACTTTTTATCAAATTTCGTCAAAAGCCTTAACTGAGCAAAAAAAATGTCACGTTAGTTCCTAAATTGCCAAAATTAAAAAGTCATGCCCCAAATTGATAACTCTCTATGGACTTTATGCCCTATTTTGTATTTTGCATTATTAATAAATGTTAAAATTGTTCGTTTAATGATTATAAGTGCTAATTTGAATATATATATATATATATATATATATATATATATATATATATATATATATATATATATATATATATATATATATATTCAAATTAGCACAGTATGAAGCATTGTGTGATATTCTTCATTTCACGTCGGGAATAGTTTTTTTAATTTTAGATTGTCCAAAACACTATTCATATTTCATAATTTGTGTCATAAATTAAATTAAGAACCTTAAATAACGAAACATATTAAAATGGAAAGTAAGAATTAAACCTGGACGGTGGCAATAGAACAATTTTAGAAAATATGATTATGAATTGAGTATGTATATTTATTTTAAATAATACGGAGTACTACCTCCGTCCCGGCCGACTTAGGATTTTTTGAAATGGCACGGGGATTAAGGAAAAGATAAATGTTGTGAGAGTAATTTAAAAATAGGAGAGAGAATGAGTGGAGGAAATAGTAAATTATAATGGTGTTGTGAGTATTAAAATAATGTAGGAGAGAGAATGAGTGGAGAGAATAGTGATTTAAGGTTTCCATTTTGGGCCGTCCTAAGTCGGGTGGGACGCCCAAAATGGCAAAAAATGCTAAGTCGGCCGGGACGGAGGGAGTATATTTTAATCACTGAAGCAAATATATAACATCAATAAAAATTTAACTCTTTGTAAGTACAATATTACTTTTGTTATTAAAGTTTAGTCAAACATGATCTCACACCAGGTTGTCAATTGAATTTATGCTCCATTTGTTCTTTGTAATAACAATATATTAACGATTCCCTAGTCATTTGCTCTACCATGATATTGTTATTTGGGTGATTTTAATGTTTTTATTAAATTGATTTTCTGGTTTGTGTGGCAAAAATAAGAGTAATGAGCAAATATAAATCTCATAATTCATATAAGAGTTTTAGTGTCATAGATGAACTATCAGATTTATTCAACAGTGTTGTTTGGGTTTATAGTTTTTTTTTTTTTTTTAAATATTTCAGGTATTTGAACTATTAGAGTTAATCTTATGAATATTAGATATTTATTGGTTTATGAAAAAAAAATGTGAACAAATTAGTCTTATAGTTAATTATCAAATTATATTGAGTCTGATAGTTCAACTATTAGAAACGAACTAGTTTTATAGTTTAACTATAAGATCAGACTTGTATTTGGCCAAAAAATGATGGAGCGAGCTTGAGTGAAATGACAAATTGTAAGTAAGTGATGGCGCTTGTGTGTGTGTGTGTTTTTTTAATGTTCTATGGCATTTTGGAAATGTATTGTCCTCTTACGACATTATATTTAGACTCAAAGGTCCCAGGGGAAGTGGCCATTTCCGTTTTAAGAAATGTTAATTATAAAATAGGGCCTAATGTCTATGTAGAGTTACCAATTTGGGATTAACGTGGCATTTTTTTATTTATTTTTGCACAATTTGAGGAATTTTGACGAAAATAGTTAGAAAAATCAGTTATGTCACATGTGTGTTGCATACGATAAATGGGTTGGATTAATTTTAAATGATTATTAGTTTAAGGGGTCAAATGCAATTTTTTAGAAATAAATGGTGAAAAATATGAGCCCCAATTTAAAACCTTCTCCATCTGCCTCTTCAACCACATTATTTCTTCACAAAATCTGGGGAGAAACGCGTTTCTCCGTCGCTTATGGAGAAACGGGGCTTGTTATGTCGCGCGACATACCTAGCCACAAAAACTGGATATCACTTCCTCAGCTTCTGGATATCCAGAAGCTTTGGAAAGGATATCCAGAAGCTTTGAAATGGATATCCAGAAGCTTTGTAAAGGATATCCAGAAACCAAATATTTTTTCTGGATATCCTTTACAAAGCTTCTGGATATCCATATTCAATGTTCTGGATATCCAGAAGCTTTGTAAAGGATATCCAGAAAAAATACTTGGTTTCTGGATATCCTTTACAAAGCTTCTGGATATCCATTTCAAAGCTTCTGGATATCCAGAAGCTTTGTAAAGGATATCCAGAAACTGGCTACTTACGTCGCGCGACATAATAAGCCTCGTTTCTCCATAAAAGACGGAGAAACGCGTTTCTCCCCAGACGCACTCGATTTTCTTAGACCAAAATTGATACCTACCCCTTTTCACCAGCTCTCCACCATCCGCTTCCGCTGCCACCCACCATCATCCCAGCAATCTGCCGCCGCCTACTTCGCTTGAAACCTCTAACCTCCCACTCCCATCCGCCTCTACTATCTCAGTAAATACAAACCTTAGAGCCAATATGTCTCCCTCACCGTCATTCAACACCAACATCAGAGCCACTCCTCCATTATTTTCGGTGACTGAAATCACCAAACAATAACCCACTCTCACTCAAATCAGGCTATGTTACCTGATGTGTGCATATTTGTATGTTTCTACTCATTTAACTTCTTTTTCTTTCTCAAGATTTAGAGATCAGATTCAAATTTTGATTTAAAACTAATTATGTGAATCTCTGTGGGTGTGTGTTTGATTTTTGGTGTGTGCGTGTTTGATTTTGGTTGTGTGCGACTGTGTGCGCGTTTGATTTTGGTATGTATGTGTTTGTGAGTGTTTATGGGTGAAATTTTAATTTTTTTTGCAAAAACAGAACATACTACTAACTTATTGAATTTAATAAAGATTAAATTTTTAACAAAAGAAAATATCTTTTTAGTTCATTAAATTGTTCAACTGTTAAAAAATGGTTAAGAGTAGGTCTTGTGAAAAACTAGTTTTCTCAAAATATTATGGAAAAATTAGTTTTTCATCATTGTTCATCCCTCTTATTAGTTAGGCTTAGTATTTAAAAACTAGTTTTTTCTTATGTTATGAAAAAACTAGTTTTTCACAATATTTTGACAAAAAATATTCTACATTTAATTATTATAAAATATATTTTTTGAAAATTTTGCACTGAATACCTTATACTCCCTCCGTCCCGCTAATATCCGCACACTTTCCTTTTTGGGCGTTTCGCTAATATCCGCACACTCCCAAAAAGAAAACTTTATATTAATAAAATATTCACCCAACCCCACTCATTCTCTCTCCTACATTATTTTAATACTCACAACACCATTATAATTTATTACACCCTCCACTCATTCTTTCTCCTACTTTACTTTTACACTCACAACATTTTATTAAAATATCATACTCCCTCCGTCCCATAGAACTTTACTCCTTTACTGTTGAGAACGGAAAATAAGAAATAATGTTATTAAAGTAGGTGTTGTGAGTGGGAGGAGAGAGAATGAGTGGAGAGAATAGTAAATTTGAAAAGTGTTGTGAGTATGACAAGTGGGTCCCATGAATAAAAAAGTATTAAAAAATTTCCTTTTTAGGAAAGTGGGACTTTAAAGTGGGACGCCCAAAATAGTAAAAGGGGTAATGTTTTATGGGACGGAGGGAGTATTCCTTAATTCCCGCGCAAACAGTGTTAGTGCGGATATTAGCGGGGCGGAGGGAGTATGTTGGTTGGTTTGATTTCAAAAATTTTGTTTTCCATACATAGATTTTTTTTGAAAATTTTGCATTGAATATGCCTTAGAATCTCATCTCTCAAATAACTCAGTTTCTTACTAAACCGCATACTCATTTTTAGAGTAAAATCGCATGTGAAAAACCGCATATTAATATTACTTGAAACCGCATGTTGCCTTTTCTCTATTTGCTAAATGTTATGCACAACTGCATTCCATTTGAAACAGCATGCTATTTCCTATACCTGCCAATCTTATTTGTAAATTTCATAGTTCACTAGGGAGTTGAGAAATTTCACTTTCTCAACCGCACTATTGCTAAACCGCATGTGTGCTTAAAACCACATGTGAACTGTGACCTCTTAAAATGAATCTAACTTAGTAAATTTCTTTTGTAGGATCCTCACTTTTTCTTGCCTGACTGGGAAATAAGATAAGAGGAACTGATGCAAGATTCCCTAGGAAGGGAGATGATAAAAAAGATGGATGCTTCTGGAATCCTACCTCTCTTCAACAAAAAGCAAACCTATACAATTCCCTCCTATGTAGACCAATTCTACGCCAATGCCATTTCTGGAAAGAGAGTCTTATGCAATAGAAAGACCATTCCTTGCTTAACTGCAAACGTTCAAGGGATGGACATAACAGTTGATTATATGGATATCAGGAACACTTATGAATTTCAAGTACCAAATGTTGAGGAAAGGGTGTCTCAAGAAATTCAGGATGCAACCGCGTCTACAACTGCAAGAATCCTAACTCTGGTGGGCAAGTACAAATCTGTCCCAAGAAAAGATTTTGGTGAGTTGATGTGCCACTTATGCTTTTTGATGGGCAAATCCGTTTGTGGTAAGAATGGAAACCACAACAGCATCATCAGCTCGCAGTGGATGTACTGCTATGCCATCTACAACGAAATTCCCCTCCATTGGCCCAAAATTCTTATGAGGGAACTATCCTCCCATATAGACACTTACCAATCAAAGGAAAGAGGAGTTGATCAGAGGTGGAGGCCATTCTGCAGGCTCCTAACTGCAATATTCTCCAATTATGAACACTTGGAAGAGCACAGACTGCAGAATCTAGAATTGACGGTGGACTGGTCAAGTGGAGAAGAATCCTTGGGTCTGAATGTATGTCACTTATTCAAATTTAAGAATGGGGATGCACAATATAAGGAATTGTGGAATGCTGTCTCCCTTCCAACCAAAGAACCTTATGTTGCAATGAATCCTGAGACCACATATCAAGCGGTTGGCAAAGTTGTCAAGTATGCAAAGAAAGGGAAAAGCAGGGCTGAACTGCCTCTAAAGAAAGCCAAGACCGCACCAGTCCTCAAACCACGTGGTGCTATTGGTGCTGGACCTAGTCAGGCAAAGAAGTTGAAGAAGAAGGTTCTAATTGATGAACCCATAATTGATGAAGAAATTGTTGAAGAGGTTGAAAAGATGGGTGATGAGGTAGACATGGATGCTGATGAAGAAGATGAGATTCCTGATCTTGCCTCTGCTGCAAAGCTGGCACAGAAGAAGATGATGAATGATGAAGAGTTGCTGAATTTACACAGAGAGGAATTGGCTAGACTTGAAAGGAGAGCTGCTGAAAGGAGAGCATCAAAGGGAAAAGAAACTGCTTCCCCCTGACCTCAACCTACCCCTAAACCTCAATCACCGCCATCCCCCATCCAACCTGTAACGACCCTAATCCTGGGCACCCTTTTAGCACGTGTGGAGCACGTGGGGGTTAGGATTGTAGTATCTCAATTAATTATTTTGTGCTACTTGTTGAATTTTGGTGTCATTTTTACACTTTGATAACATATGTGAAGTAAGGATGAAAATGAATTAACTTTAATGATAAAGGGTCTAAATGGAATAAATATAAAGTGTTGTGATGAAGTTATAATAATTGAAAATTTAATAAAATATTATAAGTGGGTGAGGTGTTTTGTGTAAAGAATAGAAGTTGAGGTGTTAGATGCATTTCCTTAGACTTTGAGGGGCTTAAGTGGAAAAGTTGAATTATTTCCCTTTATATTAGTCAAAGGGAGGCCATACCTCTCCATTCACATTTCCTCCATGGAAATCCACCCCTAGCTCCTCCTTTCCAAAAATCATAATAAATTCAATTCCCTTCCATTTTACGATTCGTTTGTATATTCTTGTTCGTGGCGGCGAGGGGAGCGCGCCAAGCCCGGAAAATAAATATTTCGTTTCATATCATTTTGGTAAGTTATTATGACTTCCTTCTAATAATTGCTCATTTTATGTGTTATTGAATATTTTGTTGAAAGAAAAGAATTTTGGTATTTTAAATGATGTTATTTGAGTATAAATGATTTTTGGTAAATGTTGAATCTATTTTGGTTGTAAAATGGTGGTCTAAGTTGAAAGAATTACGGTATATTGGTTTTGGAATGTTATTGATGCTAATGGAAATTGTTAAAGAGTAAAAAGGGTATGGTTAAGTTGAAGTAGGAATATTAAACATGAAATGTGGTAGTGTAATGAGTAAAATAACTAAGTAGTAAGAGGCTTAGGTCTATCTTATTTTGATGGGAATGATTTGGTATGAGTTTGATGAAGTTAGTAATCTTTTTATGGTCTCAAAACATAGTAAAATGGGTTTTGGTTATTTGGTTTTGGGGTTGTTGCTGAAGTTCTGTTGCTGATGCCTGATTTTGGCCGTGGCACGAGTCGTGCCCCTTGGCACGAGTCGTGCCCATGGCCCATTCGTGAGAATGACTTGTGAGTAATAAGTCACCCTTGCTGATTGATTTGGGGCTGCAAGGGCACGAGTCGTGCCATAGGGCACGAGTCGTGCCATGCCCTGTTTTCCCTGAACCATTTTCCAAGCTAGAGAAACCTATTCAACTTAGGATATAATTGAACCCTCTTTAACTAAAATTGAAGTAGAACAACTTAGCTACCCAATGATGTCTTAAGTGGTCAAAATGAGACAGTGGAAGTAGTTTAACTATTGCTCGAAAAATGCTTGGCAGCCTTGTTTGACAACTTAACCAATGTGACTCCAACATGGTAAATGAAACTTGGACCTTTAAAGAGGCCATGTATAGTTGCATAATGACCATGTAGGGATGGTTTATGATACATGGTAGCCTCACTTGCTTCCATATCCTTGGTGGTTAGTTTGAATAGTGTAGAAGCTATATGTTACAATATTGTGCTAGTTTGGAAATGTGTATTTATCACATTATTACATTATTATCCCAAGTGTGGACTTATTTATCATATTGTTACCTTGATATCCCTAGAGTGGATTTATTTACTATGTTGCCTCATTGTTATCCCCAAGTGTGGATTTATTTATCTTATTGTTATATTGTTATCCCAAGTGTGGATTTATATTGCAAGTTTATGATATGTGCTGGACTTCGGTATACCGGTTGTTGGAGGGTTGTTTCTGGTGAATATTGCTTTAAGCAGTTCACAGGAGATGAGTTATGACAATAACTATCTCGGTTGTTAGGGGGTTGTTTCTGGTGAATATTGCCTGAGCAGTTCACAGGAGATGAGTTATGACAATAACTATCTCGATTGTTCGGGGGTTGTTTATGAATATTGCCTAAGAAGTTCATAAGAGATGAGTTATGACGATAACTATCTCGGTTGTACGATTTGTTTGTGAATAATGCCTAAGCAGTTCACAGGAGATGAGTTATGACAATAACTATCTCGGTTGTTTGGGGGTAGTTATTACTCTCTGTTTATTCTATGATATTGATTGTTCTTAATATGGTAAAATACTTGGTACGGGTGAATATGCATTCACAGGAAAGAGGAGTGTTACTCTCACGTTGTACGACTTATGGTTCAGACGGGAAAGGTAAAAGGAGGTAACGTAAGTTGTTTACCGTTTTAACAAGGTGTTATGTGTAACCATGTTTTGTGTTGCATCTTACTTGGCATCTTGATGCATTCATAATAGCTTATTGAGATTTATTCTCACCCCTTCCCCTTTACTATTTTAGATCGTGCTGAGACAGGTGACCTGAACCAGTGAGGCCGGGGAAAGAGTTTGGACTTCTTGCTTTTGGGGGTGTCAGGTTATGTATATGAGTAGGTGGTGTTTGGGAGTAATTTTGAAGTATTACTATTTTGGAAAGTTGTATATAAAACACTTTTGTAAAATAAATTTTATTTGGAGCTTTTTGGATGTAATTAAATAGGTTATGGTTTATTGAAGTTGTTGTTAAAATTTACTCCATGTGGAGATATTATAAGTTGGTTTAATTTGGAAAATTGAAAGTTAGTTTCCTTTTAAGTGAAGTCAAAAAGTTTTAAAGTTCAGATGGTTCTTGTGTAGTTGGGGATGCACCTAACTGAGTCAAAACTACATCAACCATTACCTCATCTTGATCACAAATTAAGATATAATGATGCACCTAACTGAGTCGAAACTACATCAAAATATCCTAAAATTTCATAAGTGTTCTAATC
This sequence comes from Adenophora triphylla var. japonica, assembly GCA_022495995.1. NCBI lineage: Eukaryota > Viridiplantae > Streptophyta > Magnoliopsida > Asterales > Campanulaceae > Adenophora > Adenophora triphylla. The sequence continues at coordinate 388,715 of JAFEMH010001505.1, forward strand.
AAGGAATGACATAAAACTTAAATATTTAGAAGGTTTTACACATAACAACAAACATCGCATGGTTGTAATATGAAACTTATGTGTCCATAATCATGAACATAGGATTTTACAAAATTTCAAACAAACAATTTGTTTTCAATTTTGAGAATTTACCAATCTACTTTAATCATATTAAATAGACCAATATCCCATGTAAGAGACTAATCATATTAATCAATTATCAATCATGACCATGGCATATCACATATGATTATTTTCTCAAAATAATACACATAAAATCATGGATCTATTTCATATAGCATGTAAAGAATTTAATCAAATTAAATCTAGCATGTGAATTTCAATCCTAATCATGATAAACACGACTCTGACACCACTGTTGGGTTTTGGGGTTACAAACGCAACGGAAGAACTTTATAAATCAACAAAACTCTAGCCTTGAATCCGTTTAGCATGAAGAGATTAGAAACATATGAAATAGCTTTACATACCTTTTAGCGATTTTGTTGCTTAAAACGAATCTCAAAACGAATCTCAAAAAACCGTTGATGAAGGTTTTTGATCTTCTCCTTGTTCTTGCTTGGTGATGAATCAACAATGGTGATCTTCAAGCTTTAGGTGATAAAAATTTCACCCTCTATTGGTAATTCACACGCGAACGGATCAAGATCTAATCTTGTAGGATTGCTAGATGATCCTTCGATTATTGAAACACCTTTCAATAATCAATGGTTGTTATGGAATGAATCTATGGAGCTTTGATCTTTGATTCGTAATCAAAATCAATCAATTAGTATTTCAAAAACTCTAATTTTCGTGTGTTAAAGCTGGGACAAAATGATTCTATTTATACTTGTTATAAAATCCCTAACACTTAGGGAGAGAGTCCTTTTTCCAAGCAAAAACAGGTTTCCAACGCCGCCAGGATGAGTCGTCCCATAGGGCATGAGTCGTCCCTCATGGCATGCAACCTAATTCATTCCTCCCTACCTTGGGGGAATAGTTGGGCCAATTGGGGACGAGTCGTCCCCCCAGAGCATGAGTCGTCCCATAGGGGACGAGTCATCCCTTGACCCCAAAATTCCACAATTAAGCCATTTTTAATCCGTTCTTTTGTGTGTGACCCTTTAGGAATTATATTTTATGTTGGTAGTGAGTTGAAACATCAACCTCACAAGACATAAATGACTTCTAGCAAATCATTATGTCCACCCAATTAAATATAACATCAAAGCTTGATTCCTTGATAGATCAATGTCACAATCCCTTTGTCTACGATGTCCTATTGAACATGAGTCATGGTCCACGTCAACTCATATTGTTCAATGCTTTATCGATTCCGAATAAGTTGATAATCCAAATGCATTTGATCTCTATCAAATCACTTGAGTGTGGCCACACATTTCATCAACATTATTCATCGAGGGGCCCAAACAAACATCTCTCTAAATGAGAGGGACAAATCCCATCTTGACTTATTATTCTTCCCTACAAGAATCCAATCGTGCCAATATAGCCCTTATTGCTATCCTATTAAAGATAGTGTTAGACTACATCAAACACAATTCATCATGTGGAAGACGATAATAATCTCAGGTATAAGGATTCAATAACACGACTATTATGATATTTAATCATGACATATATGACTATAGACCATGTCATAAATCTCATCGGTAGGTCATGTCCAGTACTTGTTCTCTAGCAAGTACCCATAAGTGTAATGTGCATCACATGCATATAATCATCTCCATGACTATCCATTACCAACTTATACTAGTTATTCATAATAACTAGGGACGCAATTCAATATAATAAACATGTAAACATATAATGAACCAAATAAACTTTCTCTATAATAAATGATAAAGACGATTACATAGCGGTATTTAGTATAAGTCAAACATACCTAAACGCCTAGGGCATAACACCAACAAAAGGTAGTATTTGATTATTGTTGGGTTTTGGGGTTACAAACGCAGTGGAAGAACTTAGAAATAACAATCAAAACCATAGTCTTTGAATCCGTCTAACATGAATAGTTAAAACCATGAAATAGAATTGACATACCTTAATGCAATTATGTCGATTTTTCGAAAACGGATCTTAGATTCAAATCTTATTTGAATCGATGAACAACCTTCGAATGTTTGAACCGTTGATGAAACTTGGATCTTCTTCTTCCTTGTTCTACCTTGGTGATGAATCAACAATGGAGGTCTTCAAGCTTTAGGAGATAAAGTAACCTCCCTCTAATGGTGATCCACACGCGAACGAACCAAGAACACCTTCTTGTTGGATTGCTAGATGATCCTTCCGATTATTGAAACACCTTTCAATAATCAATGGCTAATAATATGGAATTTACTTGGAGTAATTTGATCTTTGATTCATAATCTAGATCTCTATTTTGGTGTTTCATAAACCACAAAATATCATGTTATGGACTAGGGGTAAATTGGCTGCAAAAGGATAGTATTTATATCATATATAAATTCCCTAACCATTAGGGTAGAATCCTAGTTGAACCAAAACCTTTCCCGTCAAGGAAAACATGTATGGACGAGTTCAGGGCGCTGGCACGAGTCGTGCCCAAGAGAACGAGTCGAGCCCAAGCCTAAAATCAGTCGTACTACGATTCGTGACCAGAATTACAGTGTACTGGATTTTGTCACGAGTCGTCCCCTTTTTCACGAGCCGTGCCAGGCCAAGTTTGTCGCGCGATGAACCATGCCAGTGGCAGGTTGTGTCGCACGACACAACTAGCCAGCACTCCAATTCCAATTTTCAGCCAGAATCAAATTCGCTCTTTGTGTGTGTCCTAAATATGATTTTTATTTATGTTGGTAGTGAGTCGAAACATCGACCTCACAAGATATAAGTGGTTTCTAGCAAACCATTATATCTACTTAATTAATATAACATCAAATCTTGATTCCTCGATAGATCCAATGTCATAATCCCTTTGTCCACGATGTTCAATTGAACATGAGTCATGGTCTATGTCAACTCATTCCGTTCAATGCTTTCTCGGTTCCGAATATGTTGATAATCCAAGTGCATTTGATCTCTATCAAATCTCTTGAGTATGGCCATACATTTCATCAACACTATTCATCGAGGGGCCCAAGCAAACATCTCTCTTCATAAGAGGGACAAATCCCTTCTTGACTTATCATTCTTCCCTACATGAATCCAATCGTGCTAACATATCCCTTATTGCTATCCGATTAAATATAGTGTTAGACTATATCAAACACAATCTTCACTATGTGGAAGACGATGATAATCTCAGGTACAAAGGATTCAATAGCACGACTATCATGAGATTTAATCATGACAACATACCATGTCATAAATTTCATAAGTAGGTCAAGTCCAATACTTGTTCTCTAGCAAGTATCCATAAGTGTAATGTGCATCTCCATGCATATAATCATCTCCATGATTATCCATTACCAACTTATACTAGTTGTTCTCAACAACTAGGGACGCAATTCAATATAATAAACATGTAAACATATAATGAACCAAATAAACTTTCTCTATAACAAATGATAAAGATGATACATAACGGTTTAAGTTAAACATAACTAAAGCCTAGGGCATTACACCAACAATCTCCCACTTGCACTAGGCTCCATCTATGTATCAAATACCCATGGACCTAACATGACCATCATGCTTCTGCCTGTGCGATGGTCTTTATGAGTAAATCCTCAATGTTATCATCAGTTGATACTTTGCATATCTTAACGTCTTCTCATTCTTATGAATTTTTGAAAAATGTCTAAGTATGTGTTTGGATCGTTGTTGTGACCTTGGTTCCATTTCTTGCACAAATGGCACCACAATTGTCACAACAAAGTTCCACCGATTAGTTGATACTTGGAACATTTCCAAAATGCTAAATGAACTTTTGATCCAAACTGCCTCTCTTAGCTGCATCAAATGTCGCTAAAATTCGGCCTTAGTTGTAGAATTGGCTACGATTTTTTGCTTGGAACTTTTCCAACAAAACCGCACCTCTAATAAGCATAAACACAAATCCTAATTGCGATTTTAAATTAACTTTGTCAGTTTGGAAGCTAGCATTTATGTAACCCTTACAACAAGATTAACTTCCAACCTTTCAAATACCAAGAACGTATCCTTAGCTCTTCTTAAGTACTTAAGGATCATCTTGACTGCCATCCAATGGTTCACATCAGGATCAGATTGGTATCGACTTGTCATGCTCAAAGCATACGAGACATCGGGTCTAGTACAAATCATGGCATACATGACAGAACCAAATGCCGTAGCATATGGAACTTCATTCATTCCCATTTCGCTCATTAGTTTTCATAAGACAATGAGTATTGCTAAGAGTAACATCATGACCCATTGACAAGTTACCTTTCTTAGAATCTTCTAAGAACCTTGTCAATGTGAGTATTTTGACTCAAACCAATTTATCCTTTTAGATCTATCTCTATAGATCTTGATGCCAAGGATGTAAGCGGCTTCACCCATATCTTTCATTGAGAAACCTTTCCTTGATCAAGACTTGACAGTCTTAAGTGTCGAAACTTTATTTTCCAATGAGTAAGATATTGTTGTAATATAACAATAGAAATAATACTACGCTCCCACTGAATTTCATGCATACACAAGGTTCATCTTCATACTTGATGAAGTCAAACTCATTGACCTATTCATCAAAATGAAGATTCCAACTCCTCGAAGCTTGCTTCAACCCATCTTATGGATCTTTGCAACATGCATACTTTATTAGAATTTCTTGGATCGACAAAACTTCGGGTTGTGTACTATACACATTCTTAAGAATTTTTCCATTTTAAGAAAGTCGTTTGACATCCATTTGTCATATCACATAGTCTCAATATGTGATCATGGCAATTGAAATTCTAACAGACTTTGTCATTGTAACTGGCGAAAAGGTTTCAACATAGTCTATACTATGAATTTGCCTAAATCCCTTTGCTATAATCCTTAGTCATGAAATTATACACCTTCCCATCCATGTCGGTCTTGAAGACCTACTTGCACCCTTTAGTTTTTACACCTTCAGGTAGCCCAATCAAGTTCCAAACTTGATTATCAAACATGGATTGCATTTCGGATTTCATGGTTCCTAACCATTTCTCCGAACTTAGGAGTGGACATCGCCTCAAGATAGGAAGTAGGATCGTCATTCTCAATGACTTCCACTTTATTACTTTCCGATACGAGAAATCAATATTTCTTGAGTTCGGATCGTAACCTATCCGATCTACGATGGACTTGTGCATCTTGAACCGGTTCCACAACTCCTTGTGAACTTGGTTCCGTCTCTACTCTTGGTTCCATGTCATTTTCAGGTTCTTGAACATCCTCAAGATTAATTTTACTCCCACCAGATTCTTTATTGAGAAACTATTTCTCAAGAAACGAATCATACAGAGCAACAAACATTTTGTTCTCTTTGCGGTTGTAAAATTAATTTCCGAAAATAACCTTGTTAGATTTTGGTGCTAACTTATCAGAGACAAGTCTCTTCATATAAGTTTTGCAACCCCAAATCTTCATGAAAGACAAACTAAATTTTCTTCCATGCCACATCTCATGTGGGGACTTAGGAACCGATTTAGTAGGGACTCAATTCAGTGTAACCGCATTATTTCTAATGCATATCCTCAAAAGGAAATAGGAAAGTCAACTTGACACATCATCGAACGAACCATGTTCTACAAGGTTCAATTCCTCCTCTCAGACACACCATATAATGTGGTGTTCCGGGTGGAGTCAACTTTGAAATGATTTCACAGTTTTGAGATGATTGTCAAACTCTTGGCTCAAATATTCACTACCTCAATCTAATCGAAGTACTTAATAGTTTTGCCAAGTTTTTTTTGTACTTCATCTTGAAATGTTCGAAACATCTCAAACGATTCACCTTTGGATTTCATCAGATAGACATAGCCATATCTAGATAAGTTACCAGTGAATGTGATGAAATACCGAAATCCTCCCCTAGCAATGCTGCTTAATAGTCCACATACATCTCATGTATAAGGGCCAATATGACACTAGCCCTCTCACTACTCTTAGTGCATGGTGGTTTGGTCAATAATCCCAATAAACAAGATCCACATTCCTCAAATGATTCATTGTCATATGAGTCTAAAAGTCCATGTTAATGGAGTTTAGATATATATTTCTTATTTATCTGACCAAACCGACAATGCCATATGAACGTGTTGTTCATATTATTCGGTTTAGATTTCTCATTTATGTTATATATATCTTCCATATTATTTTGTTTCTTAACATCAAGGATATGAAGACCATTCAATGACATATGCAATACAATAAGGCATATCATTAAATAAATATAAAACTTCTTATTCTCAATAAGAAAATTATATCCTTCATCATCCATATAAGAAGCGAAAATAATACTCCTACTCAAATCCGAAACGTAGTAACACTTGTTCAAAACAAGTACTAGTCCACAAGGTAAAGTGACTTCATAAGTCCCTTATGGTTAATGTAGCAACTCTTGCTCCATTCCTACGCATAGGTTTAATTTACCTTCTTTGAGTAGCTTTCTATTTTTTATTCCTTGCATATTTAAACAAATGTGAGATCTATATCCGATATCATATACCCAAGAATAAGAAGTCAAAAGAAAAATATCTATCATATTGATACTTGAAGTAGTAGCAATCATATTGCCCTTCTTCACCTTTTAGGCCTTCCTTTTAAGCCTTGTAACTTTGCTTCCAATGACCAATCTCATTGCAATGGTAGCAAACTGCATCCTTTTGAGACACTTTGGGTTTAGCTTCTTCGGATTTGGCAACTTTTGCCCTAGGTTTAGCAACCTTTACTTTACCTTCTTTGTGTTTCCTTTTCTTGTGTTAACCATTAACACAACAAACCTCTCTTGCCTAGCTTACACTTTGAACATTTCCTTTGTGCGTTGTGCTAGAACAAAAGTAACTTCCATGTGTTCAAGGTCCTTCTCAAGAGCCTTACACATGGTGGGAAGCATAAGGCAAACAACATCATAGGAATCATCTCTATATTTCTTATGTTGCTCCTTATCTGCCCTTTGTAACATTTGCTGTGGGTTCAGCAGGAATGGATTCGTCAAGAACGTACACATTTGCCTAAGAACATTTCTTGACCATCTGATCAAATCAGAATAACTTGTACCGTTCTTTTCGAACTTGTCCTTCATAAGGACGAATCGCAATTTATTGTGTAATGCTATTTCTACAACAAAATATGCAAACCATATGAACACATATCAATATCAACACATTTACCATCTAAGAGCAAATAATGTATTTCACAAATACTCCCACTAAATTATATACCTTCAAATACAAGCATGTATCATATAATTATAGTGGGCTAAGATCCATATTTCACTTAATTCCGGTTTAACTGAGCTAATGCCCGAAATCAAGCTATTTAGGTAGAAACATCAATCATATCTCTATATGAATCTTAGATCTTTTATGAGATTTCCTTAGACATCATATGTCAAAACATGTTTTAAATCTCATCTATGCCTTGGGTCAAATATCATTTGAAAGCACCAATTAAGTCAAAACCTTTTTCAAACGTATGAGACATGGAACGATGCACCTGACTATGGCCAAAACTACATCAACCATAATCTCATCTTGCTCACAAATTAAGATATAAAGATGCACCCAACTTTGGCTGAAACTACATCAAAATACCCTAAAATTTCACAAGTGTTCTAATCAAGGAATGGCATAAGACTTAAATATTTAGAAGGTTTTACATATAACAAACATCGCATGGTTGTATATGAAACTTATGTGTACATCATCATGAACATGGGATTTTCACATAAAATCATACTTTAGGATCATACCAATAATCATGTAATAAATAACAATTATTAACTACATAATTATTCCATTCTCAAAATATGCGGATTCAAATAATCATGTTAATCATATTAAAACGAACATCAAATCCTAAACAAACAATTTGTTTCAATTTTGAGAATTTACCAATCTACTTTAATCATATTAAATAGACCAATATCCCAAGTAAAAGATTAATCACATTAACCAATTATTAATCATAATAATGGTATATCATATATACTTGTTTTTCTCAAAACAACACACACAAAATCATAGATCTATTTCACATATAGCATGTAAAGCATTTAATCACATTAAATCTAGCATGCCAATTTTAACCTAATCATGATAAGACGCGGCTCTGATACCACTGTTGGGTTTTGGGGTTACAAACGCAGCGGAAGAACTTAGAAATAACAATCAAAACCCTAGTCTTTGAATCTGTCTAACATGATTAGTTAAAACCATGAAATAGAATTTACATACCTTAATGCGATTATGTCGATCTTTCAAAAACGGATCTTAGATTCAAATCTTATTTGAATCGATGAACAACCTTCGAATGTTTGAACCGTTGATGAAACTTGGATCTTCTTCTTCCTTGTTCTACCTTGGTGATGAATCAACAATGGAGGTCTTCAAGCTTTAGGAGATAAAGTAACCTCCCTCTAATGGTGATCCACACTCGAACGAACCAAGAACACCTTCTTGTTGGATTGCTAGATGATCCTCCCGATTATTGAAACACCTTTCAATAATCAATGGCTAATAATATGGAATTTACTTGGAGTAATTTGATCTTTGATTCATAATCTAGATCTCTATTTTGGTGTTTCATAAACCCCAAAATATCATGTCATGGACTAGGGGTAAATTGGCTGCAAAAGGATAATATTTATATCATATATAAATTCCCTAACCATTAGGGTAGAATCCTAGTTGAACCAAAACCTTTCCCGTCAAGGAAAACATGTACGAACGAGTTCAGGGCGCTAGCACGAATCGTTCCCAAGAGAAAGAGTCGTGCCCAAGCCTAAAATCAGTCATACGATTCGTGACCAGAATTACAGTCGTACTAGATTTTGTCACCAGTCGTCCCCTTTTACACGAGTCGTGCTCATGGTCACGAGTCGTGCCAGGCCATGTTTGTCGCGCGATGAACCATGCCAGTGGTAGGTTGTGTCTCACGACACAACTAGCCAGCACTCCAATTCCAATTTTCAGCCAGAATCAAATTCGCTCTTTGTGTGTGACCCAAATATGATTTATATTTATGTTGGTAGTGAGTCGAAACATCGACCTCACAAGATATAAGTGGTTTCTAGCAAACCATTATATCCACCCAATTAATATAACATCAAAGCTTGATTCCTCGATAGATCCAATGTCATAATCCCTTTGTCCACGATGTCCAATTGAACATGAGTCATGGTCTATGTCAACTCATTCTGTTCAATGCTTTCTCGGTTCTGAATATGTTGATAATCCAAGTGCATTTGATCTCTATCAAATCTCTTGAGTATGGCCATACATTTCATCAACACTATTCATCGAGGGGCCCAAGCAAACATCTCTCTTCATAAGAGGGACAAATCCCTTCTTGACTTATCATTCTTCCCTACATGAATCCAATCGTGCTAACATAGCCCTTATTGCTATCCGATTAAAGATAGTGTTAGACTATATCAAACACGATCTTCACCATGTGGAAGACGATGATAATCTCAGGTACAAAGGATTCAATAACACGACTATCATGAGATTTAATCATGACAACATACCATGTCATAAATCTCATAAGTAGGTCAAGTCCAATACTTGTTCTCTAGTAAGTATCCATAAGTGTAATGTGCATCTCCATGCATATAATCATCTCCATGATTATCCATTACCAACTTATACTAGTTGTTCTCAACAACTAGGGACGCAATTCAATATAATAAACATGTAAACATATAATGAAACAAATCAACTTTCTCTATAACAAATGATAAAGATGATACATAACGGTTTAAGTTAAACATAACTAAAGCCTAGGGCATTACACCAACAATGACATCGTTTGAATTCTTGGTTGCCTTAAGATAATTGCTTATGAGTCAACTCGCAATCCAAAGATTAGTTATAATGTCATCTTGATTACCTTATAGATGGGATTCATATGATATAATTAATCACTTAATTCATTATTAGTGTAGTTATTGATACATGTTTTGTATTTTCATTATTTGTTCTTATCCCCAACAGATTTGTTAAATGCTTCCTCAGTTATTAGTGAAGTTATTGATACATGTTTTATATTTTCATTATTTGTTCTTATCCCCAACATATTTGTTAAATGCTTCCTCAGTTACTACTGCTATAAATAACTTACCCATGCTTAATGTAACAAATTTTAAAACTTGGAAAAATAAGATAAATATGATCTTGGTCTGTATGGACATTTATCTCGCATTAAGGGAACCAAGTCCCACTGCTCTCACTGATAAAAGTACTCAATAAAAGCGCATAAATATTGAGAAGTGAAACCGTTACAATCACGTAAGTATAATGATCATGAAAAATGCCGTCCCAGAGACATTTTTGAACAGCGTCCGTGAGGACGTTAATGCTAAGAATTTTCTCGATACCCTTGAAGAATGCTTTGCAAAAAGTGAGTAATTGCAAACAAGTGCTTCCTTAAGGAAGCTTGTTTCCGTGAGGTACAAGGGTAACGGAAATTTGCGGGAGTACATTCTGGAAATGCTTCATCTATCGACAAAACTAAATGCATTTAAGTTAGAGATATCAGAAGATTTACTCGTGCACTTTGTTTTGATCTCTCTTCCTCCTCAATTTTGCCACTTTGAAGAGACCTATAATTGTCAAAATGACAAGTGGAATTTTAATGAACTCATTTCACATGTGACATAAGAAGAGGATATGATGAAGCAAATTAAACCGGAAAGTGCTCACTTAGCATACAACTCTTCTCATGGGACAAAGAGAAAAGGGAAGGAAATTGCATTTTCAAATAAGAAGCATAAGGGATCATTTAATGATCATAAAGTTAAGAAGTGCTTCTTTTGTAATGACCTTATTTAAATGAAGAACGACTGTCCTAAATATCACGATTGGCGTGTTAAGAAAGGTATGTCATATGGTATTGTTTGTTTTGAGGCTAATTTGGTTTCAATTCCTTCATATAAATGGTGGTTGGATTCTGGTGCACCAACTCACATAACTATGTCTATGCAGGGTTGCCTGAATTACCGAAGACCCAGTGAAGATAAAAGATACATCTATATGGGAGCTGGAAATCCGGTTGAAGTAATAGGCATAATGACTTTTAGATTATTGTTAAGTAATGGTTATTATTTTGTATTAAATAATACATTTATTGTACCGTCCTTTAGACAGAATTTAATATCAATCACAATTTTAGATCGAGAAGGATATTCCTGTTCATTTGGAAATAATAAATGTGATCTTTATTTTAATTCCAAAATTGTCGGTACTAGTAATTTGTCAATGAATGATAATCTTTATTTGCTTGTTAGTCTCATATTAATGAAACCAGAGGGACTAAACGAAAGTTATCATGTGAAAATTCTTATACCCTATGTCGTAGGCGTTTGGGTCATATCTCCAAAAGGAGAATTGATAAGCTTGTGTCATAGGGAATCCTAAACAACCTTGATAATCTGGATAAAAACTTTTGCATTGAGTGCCTTAAAGGAAATTTACAAACACTAAAGGAAAGAATCATTTAGAGCATCAAACGTCTTGTAACTAATTCATACGGATATTTGTGGACCATTCACTACACCTTCATGGAATGGTCAACAATATTTCATCACGTTCATAGACGATTACTCTCATTATGGATACATTTATTTGCTTCATGAAAAGTCTTAATCATTGGACGTTTTCAAGTCTTATAAAGCTGAAGTTGAAAACCAACTTGGAAAGACTATTAAGAACATTAGATCTGATCGTGGTGGTGAATACTACGGACGGAATGACTTCGGGTGAACAATGTCCAGGTCCTTTTGCTCGCTACCTTAAAGTGTGTGGGATAGTCCCTCACTACACCATGCCAGACAAACCTAGCATGAATGGTGTAGTTGAGAGACATAATAGAACCCTTAAAGATATAGTAAGAAGTATGATCTCTTGTACTTCCTTACCACACTCATTATGGGGCAATTCATTAAAAACCTCTGCTTATATTCTCAATAGAGCTCCTTTAAAGTCTACCGACAAAACCCCTTTTGAATTATGGACGAACAAGAAACCGTCTCTAAATCATCTTCATGTATAGGGTTGTCTAGAAGAAGCAAGGCCTTATAGGCCAAATGAAGGCAAACTGGACGCTAAGACCATTAGTAGCTATTTTGTAGGATATGCTGAGAGATCTAGGGGAAATAAATTCTATGACCCGAAAACTAGAACCTTTTTTGAAATGAGAAATGCTAGGTTCTTTGAGGATGTTGAATTTAGAGGGGAAATTGGGAATAGTTTTGAATTTGAAGAAGATGAGGAATCCATTTCTATACCTCTTCCCATAGTTCCCGTTGAAAATCATGTACTTATACCTGAAATTCAACAAGTATATACAATTCAAAACAATGAAAAATTCCTATAAATCTTGAACAACATGAAAATGTTGATAATGAGGATCAAATTCAACAAATCCAAGAAGAACCAGTACCCTTAAGGAGATCTAATAGAGTAACAAGGAGTGAAATTTTGGATGATTATGATGTATATCTTGCCGAGAATGAGGAACATTTAGATTTAGTGGGAGATGACCCATTCACCTTCCATGAAGCAATTAATAGTCCTAATTCTCATAAATGGATCAATGGCATAAATGAAGAGTTAAAATCCATGAAAGAAAATGACATTTGGGATCTTGTTCCATTACCTAAGAATGTGAAATCTATTGGGTGTAAATGGGTCTTTAAAACCAAAAGGGATTCATTGCGTAATGTGGAAAGATATAAGGCTCGTCTTGTTGCTAAGGGATTTACTCAAAAGGAAGGTATCGATTACAAAGAAACATTTTCTCCGGTATCATATAAAAACTCTTTTATAATCATTATGTCAATTGTAGCACATTATGGATAAAAACTCTTTTATAATCATTATGTCAATTGTAGCACATTATGGCCTTAAGCTTTAGCAAATGGATGTAAAGACAACTTTTCTCAATGTAGATATTGAGGAAACCATCTACATGAAGAAATCAGAAATGGTGACTGATTTAGATCAAACTAATCAATTAGTTTGTAAACTTAAGAAATCCATTTATGGTCTCAAGCAAGCTTCTCGTCAATGGTACATAAAATTCAATCAAGTTATTCTTTTATTTGGTTTTGAAACGAATCTTGCTGAAGATTGTGTGTACCATAAGTTAAGTGGGTGTATATTTATATTTTTTGGTATTATATGTGGATGATATTTTGATTGCTAGTAATGATATGGACCTTATTAATGAAACTAAGAAATTTCTTTCAAACAAATTTGAAATGAAAGATATTGGTGAGGCATCCTTTGTATTAGAAATTCAAATTCACCGTGATCATTCACGAGGTATTTAGGATGTCGCAAAAGGGATATATAGATAAGGTATTACAAAGGTTTAGCATGCAAAATTGTAAGCCACATGACACCCCTGTTTCTAAGGGAGACAAATTTAGTCTCAAACAATGTCCTAAAAATAATATAAAATCCAAGTTTATGAAAAATATCCCTTATGCATCAGCAGTAGGAAGCATAATGCATGCACAAGTCTGTACTCGTCCTGTCCTTGCATTTATTGTTAGAATGCTTGATCGATACCAAACTAATCCGGGGAGAGAACATTGGGTTGCAACCATGGTTCTAAAAATCGCTAGGCGGCCGCTAGGCGGTCGAGCTGGGCCTAGCGCCTAGAGCGCCTAGGCGGGGCCAAAGCGGGGCCAAGAGTTTAGTACACTTTTTACTTATTTTTCATAAATTTATATATATATATCCAAAAAATAGTGCCACTTATTTTTATTATTTGTCAAGCATAAATAATATTTTTTATACAAAATAAAAAATCTAATCCAGGTTTGCAATCCTAACATTTAAATTTGTACAAAGTTTGGAATAAGTTAGTATGAATGTCGTTGTACAAAAAAACTAAAATAATACACATTTGAAATTTATCAATAACATATTAATATTAAGTTAATTATTTTAATTAAAAGAAAATCATAACTAATGTTTCATACCCGTAAGTTGAGGCTTCACCCCAAACCCAAAGCCCACCCTCAAAGCCCATTCCATTTGTCTTACCTCCTATATCATATAAATGCCTACATTTGTTAATAAACCCTAATTAATCTTCAAAACTCTCTGTATCTACCAAACCCTACTCTTCCCGCCGCCTCTCCCCAAAATCTTCTCCAAATTAAACGTCTTTCTCTCTTCTCAGTTTTTAACCAATTTCAAGCTGCCGCCTCGTTCCTTACCTCTTCCTTCTTCCTCCCCTACAGTTGTAGGATCGTCCACCTCCATGTCTCCTCCCATTCTCCTTCATCTGTCTCTCTATCGTCCTCGTAACTACCCCTAAATTGAATGTTGGCGGTAGCATAGTAACTACAACTAGATGGTTGATGATTTTCTGCTCCCTTCATCCTTCAATGGTCATTTTCATGCTTGCGGATCCGTTTACTAAAGCGTTATCTCCTTTACTATTTCACGAGCATACTGCTCATATGGGTGTAACAACTTTTGATAACATTTAATATAGTATGATTTTGTGTTGAACTTTTATTAATTATTTTATTGATCTCATTTGGTTAAATAGGACTAGTTGGGAGAATATATATGCGTTCATTAATTTTATATATATATATATATATATATATATATATATATATATATATATATATATATATATATATATATATATATATATATATATATATGAAGCTATTCAAATGAGAACCAAATTTATATGAGAACCATGAGAACTAAACCCAATCATTGGATTAAAAACATATCAATGCTCCAGATTAAAAAAAAAAATAGAGGGGGTGGCATTTTCGTAATTATTGTGAACTAAATCCCCCTCAAATTTCAAAATAAATATCTCAATATCTATAAGTCGAAAAAAATAAATCGAAAACACTGATTTTTTTTTTGTCTTAACGAGACTATTCAAACTAGATCCCTGAAGATAGGATTTTGAAAAAATAATATTGAATAATGTCTAATTTTTAAAACACTAGCTAATTAACTAGTGTACACTAGCTAGTTAACTCGTGCACACTAGTCATATGCCTTATACTGGACAATACCTTGACTTGATCTTGATCAAGTCCTTGTGTACACTAGTTAATTAGCTAGTGTACACTAGCTAGTTAAGTAATATACACTAGCTAATTAACTAGCTCTTTTTTTTTGTTTTAAAATAATTTTTTCGATTTGCAGCCATTGAATTTGTTGAAATGCCCGAAAATTGAAGTTACTTCAAAGCGTGTACTACATAGTTGGAGGAGATAGACAGTGGGAGCGTGAAAAAGTACTATTGACCAGAAAATTGTCAATCGAGGAGGAGGTAAATTTCTACTTGTGGAGTTTGTTCATTCAGAAAATATGTAAATCCCACTTATTCATACATCTATTCATGATATGATAGATTGACCTGGTCAACTGATAATGTACATGACAGTGAGGGTGTCATTTCATTTGTGAATAAATAATCTACAGGGTGCTTAGTTTTAACTTACGTAAGTTTGTTAGATAGGCAGTTAGCAATTTGGTTAGTTTGTTAGGAGCATGGTTACACTGTTAGACTCAAGTTGAAAGGGTGTATATACTATAGTATAGTATATTACTTAACTAGCAAGTGTACACTAGTTAATTTTTAAAATACTAGCTAATTAACTAGTGTACACTAGCTAGTTAAGTAATGTACACTAGCAACTTAGCTAGTGTACCCAAGTTTAATTTCAATGTTCATCAGCCATAGCTAAGTACACTAGCTAATTAACTAGTGTACACTAGCTAGTTAACTCGTGTACACTAGCCAGATGGCTTAATTTCAATGTTCATCAGCCATGGCTAAGTACACTAGTTAATTAACTAGTGTACACTAGCTAGTTAAGTAATGTACACTAGCGACTTAGCTAGTGTACCCATGTTTAATTTTAATGTTCATCAGCCATGACTAAAGACACTAACTTTAACTAGTGTACACTAGCTAGTTAACTCGTGTACACTAGCTAATTTATGTTGGACGAAATTTTATTTACAACTGAAAGAAAAATCTTGCAGGTTGTTAACATCTTGCCCCTTAAAGCTGGAGCCCCTCCAAGATTTTCACAGAAAATTCAGCTATCTACGGAGACCTACCAAGTAGTCTGATTGGGTGGTTATACCCATTGTTTCGGCCCTTTATCTTCTACTATTTGAGAGCTTTCTTTCTTTTTTCAGTTACTGTGTTTTGGTTTTCTGAATTTTTTTTTTTAAAACTAAAAGCCTAGTCTCTGTTCTATTTTGTTCCATTCTCCAAATTCTGAGATATGATGCTCTAAATGAATTATGTCCCCCCATTTTCTATTCTAGTTCCTGTTTCTTAATGATAATATTAATGAACATATTGATTAATATAGAGATTTAAATCCATGGTGTTGTTTGGGCAAACACCATATACTTTCTTATTTTGAACTGTTTCACTCAAAAGTTGGTCCTGGTACACTAGCTAAGTTGCTAGTGTACATTACTTAACTAGCTAGTGTATACTAGTTAATTAGCTAGTATTTTAAAAATTAGACGTTGTTCAATATTATTTTTTCAAAATCCTATCTTCAGAGATCTAGTTTGAATCGTCTCGTCAAGACAAAAAAATCAGTGTTTTCGATTTTTTTTTTTTGACTTATAGATATTGAGATATTTTATTTTGAAATTTGAGGGGGATTTTAAATGAAATAATTACGAAAATGCCACCCTCTATCTTTTTTTTTTTTTTTTAATATGGAGCATTGATGTGTTTTTTAATCCAATTCATTAGTGGTTCTTATGGTTCTCATATAAATGTGGTTCTCATTATAATAGGACCTATATATATATATATATATATATATATATATATATATATATATATATATATATATATATATATATATATATATATATATATATATATATCCAAATAAACGACATAGATTATATATATATATATATATATATATATATATATATATATATATATATATATATATATATATATATATATATATATATATATCAATATTTCCATGATACACATCTACACTTAATCTATGTCGTTTATTTGGATATATATATATATATATATATATATATATATATATATATATATATATATATCAATATTTCCATGATATATATATATATATATATATATATATATATATATATATATATATATATATATATATAAGCATTGTGGGTTTAGTTGCGAATCAATTAAAACGACTGCTTATTTAATCCTTATATTTGTAGAACTAATGGACGGGATTGTGTTGAATGACAATAAATGTGCACATAAGATTGTCATTTACATTATAAATATGATTATAAGGGTTTATTAAGTATAAGCATATATTCATGCAATACAAGTGGGAGATTGTTAGAACATGGATTGCAAAATATGTATACCTGATAAATATAAATAAACATGTAGACGTACATGTATAAATCAGAAATGTAATGTTATAACATAAGGTGGCGTTTGTTTTTCATTTTTCACCTCTTAATTGCCTCTTAACACTTATTCAGTCAGAGGTATGACAATTAAGTTCATTTGTTTTTTTCTTTCACTTCAGATATGGAAGCTTTTAAAAGCCTCTTATTTGTTCAGATTTGAAATAGAGTCTGAATGAATTAAGTGATCAATCTTTTAATCATTTAGACAAAATACCCACACTACAATTATTTAATTCTAGCCCTACCCCTCCCATTTCTTTTCTTTTCATGCATTTTCTCTCCCCTCTCTCTATCTCCATCCCTCCCACAGCTCCACACACACTTGCTCGGTGCAGATGTGCAAACGATGACTATCCTCCAGCCACTTTTGTTCGATCCGACGGATAGGCGTCCTTTCTCTGTCGTTCGTCTCGATCTCCCTCTTCCATGCCCTCCTTCACCCAAGATCTGTTCGATTCCAGATATGTTCGTTTCTTATTCGCTTGATAGACGCCTTTGATTTCATCTTCTCCTTGGCTCTCCGGCGATTTCGACTTCACCTCCTAACTCGACTCCATCTTTCAGTCTTTGATTGCTACTACTGGTAGAAGGCTTTGATTGTTCCACCTTCATTTGGATACTGCTTGGATAGGGTACTATGGTTGATGGGTTTTGGTTTGTTGTGTGAATCTCATCTGTAAATGTTGCAATTTTAGTTTGCTTAGAAATAACTTTTGACCACTTTGTGGTAAAAGGAGAATTGATATGCCACATATTGAAGAAAATGGAGGTCTAATGTAATTTCAGTTAATTGGATTTTGAAAGGTTAAAATGGTAAATAGATACATTTCAGAATGTTAATTCAGATGAATAATCAAACAACATGAATAATTCAAAAACCAATTTTCATACGCTGCCTATTATGCATTTAGCCAATTTCAGATGTGAATTCAGATTTAAGGTCTTAAGACTTAAAAAAAACAAATGCCACCTAAGTGTAGAAAATTAATTAATGTGTAGAATTTTTGAGGTGTAAGTTGTTATTTAATGATGGGCAGAATGGTAACTTTACACCATTACATGTGAAAGGGTGTAGTTCCTAAATGAAGTGTCTCTTAGTCTTATATATATATGGCATTCCATCATCCTTTAGAGACATACAAAACATTCATATTCTCTCATACATCCTCTTGAAAATAATCGAATATCAAAAGAGGGCACTATCATTTAGAAAAACTTCATCTCGCTATTTTCTTCTCTTCTTCTTCTATACCATTAAAATAAGATGGATTCAACAGGTACGCTTCCGCCTCCATCTATTCTCAAACTTCTCCCATAATTGAGTATTGTGACATTAAAGGAATAAGAATGTTCCAACAAAAGCAAGTTGTTAAAAATAAAGAAAAAGGAATTAAGTATCCTTTTCTCCCCAACCTATTAAACCTTTTTCATTTTCATTACTAAACTTTTTTTTTTTGATTTCTTACTCAACATATAAATTTGTGGGTCTATGTAGTCCTTCCGATCATACCTTGCTGTCATTTTTTTTCTCCAATGTGGCAATTAAAATGCTAACTATGCATTGACTACATATTGACTATAGACACTGACGCTGGACGAGGGATTTAGGACGCTGTTCTCCCCCACCGGAACAAAACAGTCAATACAATACACGCACACAACAACGAAGAATCATTCACAAAATATATTCCTAGACCAAAATCCCTAAAATGGCGACTATCTAGGGTTCGTTGAGAGAGAGAATGCTAAAGAATTGAAGTATCTGAGCACAACTGAGTAAGTAATCCCTCATTGCTGCTACATTTTTGTTGAAATTATGTTTGAATTTAGTGATGGTGTTAGCTGGGAGGGAAAGAAAAGGTAAGGGTAACGGAAGCGGAGGAATATGCAAATTGTCAAAGGGCAATACAAAGATAGAATACAGTAGAGAGGTCAAGTTGGACAAAAGGAGTACCTATGTATGATTATACACTGTTAACCGGGTGCTTGATCTATAGTTATTTGGTGATGAAATTTTTAATGCATGTGTTGTGATGTGAGGTAGTGGATGCTAACTTGCTATAGGTTAAGGGTTAATATTGAGGAAATGAGAAAAAAATTACTAAAATGCTTAGTGTAGAGAGAGTTTTAATTTTTTTTAGTATTTCAGAAATGTATCCTTCTTTAATTTCAGAGTTTTCTCTTGGAGGGTGATTTTTAATTTTTTTGTATTCAGAAATTATTTCAGGATGTTGAGTATATCATTTTTTTTATTGAAGGATGATTTTCGATTTTTAAGTATTTCAGAATATTACGCCTAAAACTCATCTACCACACGTAAAAATTCAACCACACCCAAAAATTCAACTACACCCGAAAAGCAAAACAAATTTCATATTGTCATCGTGACACAAGCACGGGTTGTAGTTTAAAGACTTTTTATTCATAGTTGCGTAAATATTTTTATGTGTGTTTGTGGTGGTGGTGTAACATTTTAACCATACTTTGATACAATTGACTAATTTTTAATCTCTCAATCAACGAGTATGTGGTATATTTTTATAGAACCAATCATTTCCATGATGTTACTATGCCATTAAAATGGGCAAAAAAGTACTAATATAACTAATAAAATAGAATATATGCCCTTTTCATGTACTAACTTCTGTTTTTATTCTGTAAGAAGATTTATCCAACTAATTTTAAGCATTACTATTACCAAATAGGGAGTTCTACAATCACACACATACTCCATTCAACCCAAAAAAATTACTTCCTCCGTCCATCCCAAAAAATTACTTCATCCCTGTTTTGGACAAATTTCAACAAGTAAATTTGTCTTTGATGAACTTTGGGCACAAATGGAATATAATTCTCATATCAAGATGGATACAAAAATTTAACGAGGAAAACCTTTGAACAACCGTTTATCGGAAAAAACCCCGGGAGGCTTTAGAAAGAGCCTACCTTCATCGAAAATGGAGTTTTATAAATCTTAAGTGTTTTGAGTACAAAGTGCAAGTATAACGTAGTGTTTTGTGTAACGTGAGTACATGTGCTTGTCTAGGGATGATTTATATACAAAAATGTAACCGAATTAACAACATAAATGATATCCCTGCCTTCTCGCCTAGAATCACGCTTCTTGTTAATGATTTGCAACCGTTATTTGTTGGTTTGAAACCTAACGGTTTATTTAATTTCCGCAAGCGTACGGGCTATTGAAATATAGGGAGTGAAAGTACAGGTCGATCCCACGAGGACATGGGTTACTTTGGGATGATTTGTTTTTACTAAGAAATATAGATGAGATTGGGAGAATTATAGTTGTTTTGAGAAAAGAATAGAACATACACAGAAAATACTTTAGAAAAACTCTTATAAACGGAAGCATTCTCGAGATTGGAAATCATTTAGCCAATTATTCAGCATATAGTCATGTCTTTGAAAATATAGATTTTCATCAAAATCAAGGATGGTACGTTAAGCCTACAATACTTCTCACGATCAAGCAAGTAGCATTTGTATCCTTCACTAATTATGCCCTATCTCTCGATGGCCCATAATTAGCAAGGATCCATTAAAGTTCACAAATCAACGTACTTTCCATTCACGAAACATCCCTAGGCCATTGAACTACTCTCGTGATCAATGAAACCTAGTTCCTTTATATGGTTCCGTTAATCGAGATTCTCCACTAGGTACTTCTCTCGATTAACTGAATCATACAAGTTGAACGTCTCCAAAATGTAACTCATTTTGAGATTAATATAAAGAAATTGTTTAGATGAAGAGAAATGACAAGACTTTTTTAAAAGATGATGAATAAAAGACAATTTGAGTTTCCAACCCCAAGAATATGGGGGATTACTCACAACCCATTATGAAACAAACAAACATAAGTAATAATAAGAGATAAGGGTAAGAAAGACTTATGATTGTATAGAGACGAAGGCTGAAAATAACTTCTGAAATTATATTGCTTCTTCTAAAGTACTTCAAGAACAATGATGAATAATTTAATCTTCAAGAGATTTGGAACTAACGATGATAAAGAAATATTGTTTCTATGTATATTCTGGTATATATTTCATTTCTAAGCTCTGAAATATGCTAAGACTGATCACAAATGGCCTATATATAGACATGGATGAGACTCTTCAAAGTGGTACCTTCAAGAGGTGCCTTTTAATTCAGCAGACAGCACTTGCACGGCCGCATCACAAAATCTGCACGGCCGCTCTGGCCTTGGCCCCAATTTTTATTTTTGAACTGGTGAAAGTGCACGGCCGCTCCTCTTTTGGCTGCACGGTCGCTCTGGCCTGGATTGCTCGGCCACTCTGGTTTTCAAGCCTCGGCCACTCCATGTTTTGGGGCCAAGTTTGGCCTGGCAATGGCCATATGCACGGCCGCTCTTATGCAAAGAGCACAGCCGTGCAAGCTTGGATTTGGCCTGTGTGCTTAATTTGATGTTGTCCCTCCATGGCTTTGATGCTTGATTATTTCCAAGGCTCCAATTGTTCATAAAATGACTCTAAAACCTGTCTAAGAGTATAAGATATATCAAAGGCATACAATCAAAGATATATGACAGAAGAAGCTAAAATAAATTAAATGTAAACTAAATGATACTAAAAACTAAGGAAATGATTAAGAAATGATGCGATAAATGACTATATAATAGTCACTTATCAAACTCCCCCACACTAAGCTCTTGCTTGTCCCCAAGCAAGATTAGGATGAAAAAATGGAGAGGGAGGAAAAAAATGCAAATGATAAAACAACGAGATTGATCCCTCAGAAAATTTATTGTTGCATGCCTATTGCTTTTTAAGATTGTCTCTAGCTTCCTATTCATATTTTTCATATCCTTAAAAATCATTAGAAATAAGTTTTTAGGGGATATTTCAAGAGAGCAATTTTAAGACAATAAACCAATATAGCTTAAATAGAATTTGATCAAGCAAAGCATATTATAGAGAAGGATGAATCTTTAGATCATAAGCTTGGTGCAATGAAAAGTTTCACTCTTTTAGAGTGATTTGTGAAAATGACTTTATTGCTTAAAATGTACAAATAAAAAGAATGAACATTTATTCACAAATTAGAAGTATTCATGTAATTGAAATGCATTTCTAATCACAAGGGTGGAAATGGAGGATGATAGTGGAAAATCTTATCAAGGCCTAACAAATTATCTTAATTTTATACGTGTTAAATTTGCAAAAGACTTTAAGTAATTTTTGATCCTTTCAAGTAGGAAACATTGTGGCTGCGAACCCCATGTTCCTAATACTTAGATCAAAATTACCTTAGATATTACTTCTATTTGGCAAGGGAACATCGTTGCAGCGAACGTCGTGCCCCGAGTTACTTTAGGAAATAATAGGTTGCTTTTTGCTTTTTTTTTTTTTTTTTTTTTTTTTTTTTTTGAGGATTTGGTGACTCAATCACTCTTGAGCAGTAAGATAAAATGTTTTAGCCTTGATTGATTAGTGGAAATAGAAAGATGAGATTTTATGATGGGATGTGATTCAAAGGAAGCAAAACAACATGAATGTTTCTAATGAGGGAATAAACATAAAAAATATTGAAATGTACATTTAAAGAAATAATTTTTTGCAAAATTTTTCACAAGATAAAAAAAACCAAGTGCATAAGATGATCAAGAAGGATTCAACCAAACAAATAAATGCTCTTCTTAATAAAACCCTATATATTGCTATATTAACTTATGAGGCTTCAATTACTTCCTAAAAATATCCCTATATTTTTCTTTCTAATAATTTCTAAGTTTATAGAAAATATGAGAGGAAAGACAAAGGCATAATTTTAGAGCAAATAGCAAGCATGAGGATTAATAATAGGGATCATCTTAGGGATTTTTTTTTTGAAAATAACTAGAAGCATACATAAAAAGGAAATGCAAACTAAGTTAAAAAGAAAGATAGGTAAATACCCCCCACACTTGAAGTGTACATTGTCCTCAATGTTTCAAGGACCAATGAAAAGGGGAGGTAGAAGAAAAACTAATAAAAACTTACTTGGGAGGAGGGGTGGGATCTCCGAGAGTAATTGATGATACTACTCCAATCGGGTCTCTGGTCCTGTAGTGCTTTAGCCTTTGACCATTTACCTTGAACTCTCATTTTGCTTCGTTCCCAATTATAATGGCTCCGTATGGATAAACCTTACAAAGTTGATATGTGCCCGTCCATCTTGATTTTAGCTTATCTGAAAAAAGCTTTAAACGAGAGTTAAAAAGTAGTACCATGTCTCCTTCTTTGAAATCTCTCCTTATGATATGTGCATCATGCCATTTCTTTGTCTTTTCCTTGTATAACTTGGCACTTTCATATGCTTCATATCGTAGTTCTTCAAGTTCTTATAACTGAAGCTTTCGCTTTTCACGGCTTTCGGTAGATCATAATTGAGATCTTTAATTGCCGAATATGCTTTGTGCTCAAGCTCTACCGGTAAACGACACGGCTTCCCATACACCAACACGAAAGGAGTTGTTCCGATAGGTGTTTTGAAAGCGGTGCGATAAGCCCACAAAGCATCGTTCAACTTTATTGACCAATCCTTTCTTGAACTTATTACCGTTTTCTCCAAGATCCACTTTATTTCCCGGTTCGATACTTCCACTTGCCCACTTGTTTGAGGATGATATCCGGTGCCCGTCTTATGGTGGACTTCATACTTTTTTAATAAAGCCTCAAATTGACGGTGTGAAAAATGTGAACCACCATCGCTTATAAAAACTTTTGGAACCCCGAACCTTGGAAAAATTATGTCCTTGAAGAGCTTCATGATGACTTTTGAGTCGTTTGTTGGAGATGCTACGGCTTCCACCCACTTTGAGACATAATCCACCGCCACTAAAATATAGTTGTTGTTGAAAGACGTTGGAAATGGTCCCATGAAATCTATACCCCAAACATCAAATATCTCATCCTCTAAAATATTATTAAGAGGCATTTCATTCCTTCTTGAAATGTTGCCAGTTCTTTGGAATGATCACAAGTAATAATGAAATTTCGAGAATTTTTAAAAAGTGTGTCAATAGAATCCTGATTGAAGAACCATGGCGGCGGTTTTGGCTGTACTTGCATGACCGCCATAAGGAGAGGAATGACAATGATGAAGAATGTCATTAACCTCTTCATTAGGTACACACCGCCTAATGATTCCATCTGTGCAATGCTTGAAGAGGAGCGGATCTTCCCAAAAATAATATTTAATTTTTGATAAGAATTTCTTCTTTTGTTGATAACTTATTTCCGGAGGAAGAATCCTACATGCTAAATAATTTACAATGTCCGCAAACCAAGGGGTTTCGACTTTGCTTATAGCAAGAAGGTGGTCATCCGAAAATGAATCATCAATAGGAAGTTCATCTTTATCGGAAATTTCTAAATTTTTGGGAAGACGGGACAAGTGATCCGCAAATAAATTCTCCGTCCCCTTTTTATCACAGATCTCCAAATCAAACTCTTGGAGAAGAAGGATCCATCTTATCAATCTTGTCTTGGCATCCTTCTTGGCCAATAAGTACCTTATCGCCGCATGATCTGTGTACACAATCACTTTTGATCCCACCAAATATGACCGAAACTTGTCTATGGCAAATACCACGGCCAACAATTCTTTTTCTGTGGTTGCGTGATTCACTTGTGCTTCGTCCAATGTTCGGCTAGCATAGTATATAGCATGAGTTTTCTTGTCCTTCCGTTGTCCCAAAACTGCTCCTACTGCAAAATCACTTGCATCGCACATTATCTCTAAAGGGAGATCCCAATCGGGTGGTTGTACGATAGGAGCGGACACCAGTGCTTCCTTCAACCTGTTAAAAGCTTCGAGACAAAGGCTATCGAACACAAATGGAGCATCTTTCATTAGTAGATTAGTCAAAGGTTTAGAAATTTTCGAAAAATCTTTTATAAATCGCCGATAAAATCCGGCATGACCTAAAAAGCTTCTTATTCCTTTAACATTAGCGGGCGGAGGTAATTTCTCAATGATTTCAATCTTCGCCCTATCTACTTCTATCCCCTTTTCGTACACCATGTGTCCTAACACTATCCCTTCATTGACCATAAAGTGACATTTTTCCTAATTTAGAACAAGATTGACTTCTTCACAACGTTTTAAAACTTTGGACAAATTTTGCAAACATTCATCGAAGGAGTAACCATAAACTGAAAAGTCATCCATGAAAACTTCCATTATATTTTCTATGAAATCGAAAAAAATGGCCATCATGCAACGTTGAAAGGTGGCGGGAGCATTACAAAGTCCAAAGGGCATTCTCCTATAAGCGAAGGTACCATAAGGACAAGTAAAAGTTGTTTTCTCTTGGTCATCTGGATGGATAGGAATTTAGAAAAATCTGGAGTATCCGTCCAAATAACAAAAATTAGAATGCTTCGCCAATATTTCTAATATTTGGTCTATAAAGGGAAGGGGAAAATCCTTTCGGGTGGCTTTGTTTAATTTTCTGTAGTCTATACACATACGCCAACCCATGACAGTCCTTGTTGGGATTAATTCATCCTTATCGTTTTGAATGACTGTTGTTGTGGGTAAATTCAGGATTGCTACATCTTGAATAGTTGCCAGCATGTCGTCATCTTCACACCCGTGGACAAGGTAAAATTTACTTAGATAATGTTTTGGTAGAAAAAACAATAGAGTAGAATCTTAACTATGTTTAGTGTGTGGATTGAATAATAAGGAGGGAACTATGGAATTCGATTATATGGAACAAGAAAATGAAAAACGAGACAATGACAATGCGATTTGTTAACGAGGAAAACCTTGGAGGTGATAACCTCTTTGGAAAAAACCCCGGGAGTTAGGTCTCCAACCTTAAAGGTTCCACTATAATGATCACAATTACAACTTCGGAAGATAATGGAGAGGATTACAAGAGTTTGTGTGTAAAGTGTGTGCGTATGAGCATGAGTGTCATTTTCTGTCTCCATTTCCCCTTAAATACAAGTAACTAAGAAAGAGTCAAATATGGTTCCTACAATCTCGGCATTGTGGTTTATCTTTTCAACCTCCGTGAGACCTAGTCGCCCTAGCCGTTTGAAGGTCTCGGTGAACGTGCTTGAAGGTTGTTTCCGCATTCCTCTCTTAATTGAAAAATAAGAATAATAATATTAGGAAATATTGGACAAGTAAATATTTAAAACAATACTTACGGTGTAATGACATCTCGTTATGCGGGATCAAATTTGAAGATGTCGTCATGTCAAAAAATGCCCACAACAATTTGTCCCCAAAAACATTTGACTATGTAGGCAGCGAAGAAGCAAAATGTTTTTCCTTTTGAATTAATGACCCAACTGTTACTCTGCCTGATGGGACGTTCTTGGGAGACGTGGCGATGAAATGAACGGTTGGGGAGAGAGTTAATTTTGAAAAGGGATTCTTTTTTCCTTTTTATTAACCGCTTGAGAAAACTTATCTTCTCAAATCTTCTTTTCACTTCCTTTGGCCCACGGCGCCGTTCGCTTTCAAGGTAAAATCATTCCATCTCTGACCTTCTTCCTTTGTTTATTCTTCTCTTTTTGCTTTGTCAACCATGGGTAAAACCAGGATGTCTGCTTCCAAACCCAAGAAAGCGTCATCCCCACAAGGTCCCGTAAAGATTAATCTCGACGACTTTGTTTGCGCAAATCTTCTCACTAAACCTGCTGAAGAAACTTGTTTGTTTAATGATTATCAAATAGAGACCATAAAACAACAATGTTGTTTCCCAAGTGGTGTAATTTTTCATCCTTTTTCCATAAAACTTAGGTCTGACCATGTTTCTCCCAAATGGATGCCTTCTTCGAATATCCCTTCTTGCTAGGGTTTAGCTACCCTTTCCCACGGTTGGTTCTTGAGTTCTTTCTAAAAACTCAACCGGCTTATGCTCAACTTATGCCCAATGGCTTGGCGAGTATTCGCTTTTGTTCTTAAAGTAAACCGAGAAACGGACTAGACTTAGGGCTCCCTGAAATTGCCCATTCCTATGATCTTCAACTTTTTGGTTCCAAACGGTACCTATTTAGAAAGAAGTCGGTAGAAATCCTTTGATGAGCGGCACATCCTCCGGTGATAGGGGATGGAAGAATAGGTTTTTCTTTGTTGATAGGACGTCAATCGGTGAGAAGGATGAGATGTCGAAGCAATGGAACCAGGGTGAGGTACTTAAATTCTTACTCTTGTGATTTCTGTTCTTGAGACAAACTGAATTGTAATTGTTTTTGCTTTTATGTAGATATTGATTGGGGAGAGTTATTTCCGCTGCAAAAGATACTTTAGCAAAAATCAAAGAGTTTTTCAATCTCCTCTCGATAAGAGATCTCCCAAAGGTTTCTTTGGAAGTTTCGTCGACCGTCCTGCAGGATATAAAGGCTTCAACTTACTCGTAATAATGTCTCTTGGTAAGCTTGGCATCCCTGTTACCTTTGATAACCGTCATTAATTTGATGTGTTATTTGTTATTGACAATATCTCACATGTCCATGCGAGCTCCAAACCGATAGCTTCGTGGTCGACTTTGATGCGGAGGATATCGAGGCCTTGCTTTCGAGCCCCTTGTCAAGGCGAAAAGAAACCTCCACCCGCTCCTAAGAAGAGTCCTATTCTTGATGAAAGCGCTGGGATTGGTTCTAGGGTGAGGAAAAGAAAAGCCGGCCAGAGGAAGTGATCGAGGTTGGAGACTCTTTTGATGGACTGTCGCCGGAGTTCAAGAAGAGATTTATGAGCCTCGGCATCCAGGGTGAGACATCATTAATTGAATATTTAATAGTTTCAAAGGTTGTGATAACTTTTAGTAATATCGTGATGTTATTTTTGGATCAGAGGATACGTGGAGGAGTTGGCAAAAGAAGTTGAATTAGTGAAGAAGAAATCCAAAGCGGATATTGCTTTGGTCAAGAAGGAGAAGTTGGTATCGATAATAAAAAGTGAAGGAATGTGAGAAGATAATAGAGCAACTAAGCAAATCTGGGAGAACAAGAGCAGATAGCTAAGGACTTGTTGAATAGTTTGGCGAAAAGTGAAGATGATCACAACAAGGAGATAGCAGAGGTGAGGAATTCTTGTAAACCTGGGCCGCTATTTTGAAGATTGTTTCTCAATGCAAGGTGAAAATGATGAAGGAATACCAAGAAGGAAAGGCCGGTGCACGGGATATTCACAGTGGAATGTGCCTATCTATCCAAGTTAACGAGGTGAGGTGGGGACGAGGGCGAGGTGTCATCAAGTCCATATGAAACAATTGTCCAGATTTGCGCAGCAGGTTGGAGAAGTGACACCTGCATATCAACACCTTTGCGGCAGAAGCCACCTAAACAAAAAGAAGGTAAAAACAATTTGGTTCTTTGGTATTTTGTTGATGATTATGGGGCGGAGTCCCTTAAGACAATTTTTATTTTGGTTTGGTTTGTAATAGGTCCTTAAGGGCCAAAGACAATCTTTTAAGTGTTGGGTTGGTTCAACACTTTCGCACTTTTACTTTGGTGGTTTGGATACATTATGGTTATTTTAGTTTAGTTATGGTCTAATGGTTTTCAAGCACGTCAAGGCTTGTTTTTTTGGATAATTTTTCGTATGTTTTTCATATATGGTGACATGATAGTATGTCGAATAATAGGTATTTAGGATGACATGTAGATGTCATAAACCGTAGATACTTAGATGACACGTATATGCCATAAAACCGTAGATACTTAGATGACACGAATATGCCATAACCATAAGAATAATGCTTAAGATCAATCATCTAACTGAGCGGAATGGGTAAGCTATATGAGTTTACCCATGCAAACCCGCCCACACCTCAATTAGTGAGATAACTTGCGCTCCGTGCGAAGGTGTGGTAACCTAACTTCTTTAGAAAGAGGTAATTAACTCTTTAAACCTTAGAAGGGATTGTGTACCTTTACTTGAGAAGAGATGGCCTGCTCTAACGGAGGAGGAATCGTTGTTCTTCGTATGCTTTCGATATGTCCCCAGCGTAAATGTGTCAATACCTCTCATAAGATAGAAACACGTTAAAAACGGACGCTAACTAAGGTTGACGTCTCTCACAAAGCATGTTAGAGACATCTTATCATGTAAATAATTAAAAAGATACATAGGAGAAAAGAATTAAAATACGATTCATACACGGAAAGATGAGTTCGTGGGAAGTCATATTTAAATGTAATACCTTTTGAGATGAATGGCGTTCCAACTGGTATCATTTGGCCATCCAAAGGTTGCAAGGCGATATGCTCCTTTTTCCCACAGTGCATCTATCAAGTAGGTCCCTCCCATTTTGGGGGCGAGCTTGCACATTGGACTCCTTGGTATTTTGGAATGCCTTTCGTAGGACTAAGTCTCCTACTTGAAACCTTCGACCCCGACGTTTTATTGTATGATCGGGCTACCCTTTGTCGATATGTCGCCATGCGAACTTTGGCCATATCCCTTAGCTCGTCCACGGTATCCAGGAATGTATCAAGATGTCTTTATTATTTTCGATGTCGCAAAGTATTTGTATCTTGCCGTAGGTACAAGGACTTTCGCTGGAATAACAGATTCGGTTCCAAATACAAGTGAATAGGGGTTTGACTCAAAGAGCATTCTTAGATGTCGTCCCGTCACCCATGTAGGACCATTGGTAATTCTTCCGCCCAACGTCCTTTTTTCTCGGTTTAGTCTCTTTTAAGTTGCCGATTATTATTTTGTTGCTAGACTGCGCTCCATTGGCTTGAGGGTGAACAGCGAAGACGTTACCATCTTAACACCCCAAGCCGCCAAGAAATCTTGGGTCCTCTTGCCGATGAACCGAGAGCCGTTGTCACAAATTATTTCGATGGAATTCCAAATCGGCTAAATATGTTCCTTTTGATAAAAGATATTACTTCTTTATCACGAACTTGCACATATGCCTCAAATTTACCCACTTAGAAAAGTAGTTGTCATGGCAAAAGAAATACTCGTCCCCGGTGCTCTGGGAAGTTTTCCTACAATGTCCATTCCCCAAACCATAAACGGCCAAGGTGACGGGATGGGATGTAGCAATTGTTTGGTGGTGCAGATGTCCCCATGTCGGCCGACAGGGAATCGCATTTCTTTGCGTAGTCAATGGCGTCTTTTCTCATTGTGGGCCGAAATAGCCCAACCTTAGAGCTTTAGTATGTAAACTTACGCACCCCGTATGATTTCCACAATCTCCTTCATACGGCTCTCCTTGAGAACTCGATGGGCTCTATCTCTGCTTCTAGACACCTTAAGTAGTGACTCGCAGATTTTCTAAACAAGAGATTATCAATAAGTACATATTTAGATACTCTTACCCCAAGGCTCTCGCATTCTTCTCTCTCCTCAACTGGGATCGTATCATCTAAGAGATACTTGATAATAGGGGGGTCCAAGAGGTTGATGCGGGAGAGGAAGGTATGTCAACATCTAGGACGAACATCTCGAGATTGTCAATCTTTGGGATGTCAACATGCACGATTGGGATATTGGTTTGTGAGAAGCTTTTGAAGGCCGAACCCAAATTTGCTAAAGCATCGGCCTTGAGAATTTTCTTCTCGCGGGATTTGTTCCAAGGAAAATGTTTTGAATTTGGCCGAAATAATTTTTACAATTTCCAAATATGTCGTCATTTTAGCATTTTTCGCGACGTAGGACCCATCAGTATTGATTAACAATTAGTAATGAATCCATGAACACCCGGATATGCTTGACATCTAAGTCTTGGGTCGTCATTAAACCTCGCGATAAGTGCCTCGTACTGCAGCTTCATTGTTGGTAGCCTTGAAGTGCAATCGATAGATTGTGGTATTATGTCCCCTTGTGGCGATTTTAGTACAACTCCAAGACCCTGTACCTCTCATGTTGGAAGCACCGTCCGTGTAGAGAGTCCAAATTTTTAGAATGTCATCATCTTGAAGTTCTTTGTACTTCCAATTCCACCTCTTGTTGTAGGGTTGGGACCGAAATCGCCCACAAAATGCCAGGGGCTTGAGATTTTATTGCAGTTCTAGGCTCGTACTTGATGTCGTATGTGCTTAATGCAGACCATTTCGCCATTCGACATTCGACATCTCTGGTTTTCTCATGACATTCTTAATAGGATAGTTAGTGCGTACAATAATAGTATGTGTTTCAAAATAGTGCCTTAATTTAACGAAGCGGTTATCAAAGCTAAATTAATTTTTGTAAATGAGAATACCGGTCTCGGATCTAAGAGTGTCTTACTTATATAGTAGATGGGTTCATTGATTGCCATCTCGTTTCATATCAAGATCGCACTTACACGCCTTCGGATACGCTAGGTAGATGTAAAGATGTTCTTCTATCCGAGGTTTGGCCAATAAGGGAGGTGTCGACAAGTAAGTTTTGAGTTCCCTGAAAAGCTTTTTCATGTTGGTCCTCCCATTGAAACTTTTTGTTCTTTCTTAAGATGTCGTAGAAAGGTTTGCATCGGCCCGAGGATTTTGAAATGAATCTAGTGAGTGCGGAAATTTTCTGGTAGTCTTTGGACGTCCTTGATGATTGAGGTGATGAAAGGTTGAGAATGGCGCGTATTTGTTTGCAGGGCGGCTTCAATGCCTCTTTTAGTGACCATATAGCCCAAAAACTTGCCGGCTTTCATTCCGAAGTTGCATTTAGTCGATTAAGTTTCATATTGAAACAATCCAAGATGTCAAAGGCTTGAGAGAGATTGCTAATGTGGTCCTCGGCCTTCTTAGACTTAACAAACCATGTCGTCGATGTATACCTCCATTGTGTCCCCAACTGATCCTTAAACATCTTGTTGACGAGCCTTTGATACGTTGCACCTGCATTTTTTAGTCCAAAAGGCAATGACAATATAACAATAAATACACGAGGGGTTATGAAGGCGAGTCTTCTTGGTCGAGATGGTTCCATCCGAATTTGTTGAAATCCCGAGGACGCGTCCATGAATGTGAGGAGTTCGTGACCCGAGGTGGCATCAACTAATGAATCTATGTGCGGCAAAGGGAAAGGATCTTTCAATGGGGCCTTATTTAAGTCGGTGAAGTCGACGCAAACTCGCCATTTCCCGTTTCTCTCTACCACAACCACATTTGCCAACCATCTTGGATAATCGACCTCTCGTATCATGTTGGCTTTGAGTAAGCGCTCTACCTCCTCCTTGATGATCCGATCGGTTTACGCAAACTTTCTACGTTTACGGTGCACCGGTTTGAAGCCGGATCTATGTTAAGTTTGTGAGTGATGACATCTTTGCTAATGCCGGTCATGTCATCATGTTTCCAAGCGAAACTTTTTATTCTCGCTTCTTAATAGGTTCACAAGCTTCTCCTACATATCTAACGATATGTCGGTGCCAATAAGTACTTTGATGTCCGGGTTGGAAGGATCTAACAATACTTCTTTCACATCATCCTCCCTAGCTTCCAGACTTCACGTACTTTCTTCGGTAATTGCTATGCTTGTTTTGGAGATGTAGACGCCTTCATTGAAGTTTTGTAACATTCCTTGGCCACTCCGTTGATCACTTTGTAAATCTTAGCGACACCCCAAGGTGTTGGAAACTTCACACATTGATGGTAAGTGGAGGGTACGGCCTTCATTCCATGAATCCACGGTCTTCCAAGAATTACATTGTAAGATGTTGCGCAATCAATTACACAAAACCGTTCCACGGTGTTGAGGCCCTTTGAGTATATTGGAAGCTTTATCTCCCCCATTGTTTCTTTGACTTCGCCACAAGCCTACCAAAGATCAAGATTTTTTGACAATCTCGATTCGGATGTTCATTCTTTAAGGGTACCCAACATAATAAGATTGACGGAGCCGCCCCGTCTACCGAATACGTCGTATGGTACGGTTGGCGATCGCAAGGAAATGACCAGATCATGATGGGGTTCAAGCAAGTTATCACGATCACTTTCATCAAAGACAATTGGGTGCAGGCAAGGTATCGACATCTGAAATTTGTCTCTCCGCTTTTCATCTTTTGACTCCTTAGCATGTCGTTTTGCGAATAGGATGTTCCACATATTTCTCGAGCCTCCACTAATGAAGTTGATCACCTTTGTTGATGGGGGAGAAACCGGTCTTTCATTCATGAGGAGCTTACGTACTTTCGGCTTTCTTCTTTCCGGATCCCAACGGCTCCTTAAGATGTCCTTTCGAGAGCAAGTAACCGATCTCCTTTCTTAATGCGATGCGGTCTTCAAGATAACATGCCCAAAGTCTTCATGGTAAGCACACCATTTTGATTTGTCACGCCATCCCGTGGTTTTGTCCATTTTCTTTGGCCATCTCGGCTTTGTCTCCCCGGGTTGCCCATTGCGCAAAGTACACCGTAGTTGTCCGTAGTAGTCGTGTGACAGTCTTTGTCTATAAATGGGATGAATGGAGTGAATCCCTGAGAAGATGGTGTCAAAGGGGTGTCCCAGGGCAAAGATGTTGACATCATGAAAGATGTCGGCGGAGGAGGATTGCCCATTGGAATGAATTCATTCTAAATGTAGATCCTCCGAGTTGTCAAAGTTGAGAACCCTTGCGCGCAGTGGTGATATGTTTTCAAGCCGAGATGCTATGAGTTGTTGGTCTTTCTCGCATCTTAATCATGGAATTGGTCAACACCTTCGAATTGTTATCTTGCTGGTCCAACCTTTGATTCAACTCCGTTAGGATACTCCGGATGTCGGCATCTCGCATTAGAAGAGGTCGCCCCCTTTTGTGGAGTCTTCGTAGGTTGAGTTGGGCGAGATCCGGTCCGAGGAGGCGGTGGTAACAAGCCGGTTCTACCTCCCGATGTGGGAACAACGGTGGGACTTTGCCGGCGGTGGACACATTGGTGGGTGCGTACATAGTGAATTCGATTAGGAAATGTTTCAAATAACCGATAAAACCACGAGGCCCCTCGGTGGGCGCCAAATTGTTTTGGTAGAAAAAACAATAGAGTAGAATCTTAACTATGTTTAGTGTGTGGATTGAATAATAAGGAGGGAACTATGGAATTCGATTATATGGAACAAGAAAATGAAAAACGAGACAATGACAACGCGATTTGTTAACGAGGAAAACCTTGGAGGTGATAACCTCTTTGGAAAAACCCCGGAGTTAGGTCTCCAACCTTAAAGGTTCCACTATAATGATCACAATTACAACTTCGGAAGATAATGGAGAGGATTACAAGAGTTTGTGTGTAAAGTGTGTGCGTATGAGCATGAGTGTCATTTTCTGTCTCCATTTCCCCTTAAATACAAGTAACTAAGAAAGAGTCAAATATGGTTCCTACAATCTCGGCATTGTGGTTTATCTTTTCAACCTCCGTGAGACCTAGTCGCCCTAGCCGTTTGAAGGTCTGTTGAACGTGCTTGAAGGTTGTTTCCGCATTCCTCTCTTAATTACTGAAAAATAAGAATAATAATATTAGGAAATATTGGACAAGTAAATATTTAAAACAATACTTACAGTGTAATGACATCTCGTTATGCAGGATCAGCTGAAGATGTCGTCATGTCAAAAAATGCCCACAACAGATAACTAATTCATTATTTAATTATTTATGTTATATATTTAATTACAGGT
Organism: Adenophora triphylla var. japonica; assembly: GCA_022495995.1. Classification (NCBI taxonomy): domain Eukaryota; kingdom Viridiplantae; phylum Streptophyta; class Magnoliopsida; order Asterales; family Campanulaceae; genus Adenophora; species Adenophora triphylla. The sequence goes on from JAFEMH010001505.1 coordinate 423,883, forward strand.
ATAAAAGAACGTGGGAAAAACATATTCCATGGACCCATTTCAACGGTTGAAGAGACCAAGTCAAGATAGAGATAACAAGGCCGAGATTCTAGGAAAGTTTGTTAGGGTTTATGTTATCTTCAGTTATTTCCTCTATTTAAAGGCTCATGGCTAGGCACGCACTACTCACACACAGTTCACAAACACATTGTAATCCGCCATAGCTTCAAACCTTGTAATTCATAAAGATCAATACTATTGTTTGGGAAGGTAGGTGCTCATAATCACCTCCCGAGGTTTTGTACCGGCGAGATAGTTATCTCAAGGGTTTTCCTCGTTACATGATCGAGCCATCTTAGTTTCATTGTTACACCAATTATATTCCATTGTACTTTCCTCAAATTTATTTCGAATTTGTTTACTGTTGATTGTTTTTTACCAAAACAGTTTGGCGCCCACCGAGGGGCCATTGGTTTTTTAATCGGTTTAAAATCCTTACGTTTCTACCATGTCTACCCAACCTATGACTTCCGCCGTCAGCAAAACCATTCCTATCCCTAGCAGTGTGAATCCTCAAACCAGTAGCAGGCCAACAACCGGAGGCCAAGAAACATTGCCTCCTCCTCCGCCTGAGAATTCTTGCAAGAAGCAGATGTCTCCATCTCCTGATCTTGAGATCAAAAGGATGCTCATTCAGATGAAGAATCAGCTGGATCACCAACAGAATAGCACCTCCTTGATAGCCGAAAGCTTGATAAAGGTGCAAAAGGAACAAGAGTTGCTCCCCAAAAGAATGGATGCTGTCTCTCCTTATCGTCCTAGAGTCCTTGATTTCAACATTAGGGACAACTCTCAAACTTTCAATGAATTCCTTTCGATGGCATCGTTTGTAAGGATGTCGTCATCACCAATCCTGAAGTCTTCTCCCCCCCATAATGACTTCTGTGGCGATGTCGACACCCTTAGCCACCAGTGCCTACATGATGACTTTTCCAGAAGGGCCCATCTTCACTAATAGCACCATCCTGACGTCCTCTGCAGATAATGCTAATCCTTTTGTTAATTTCAATACTAGTTCTGCCTTGGATAATACTGCTCGTGCTACTAACCCTTTTGCAGGTACCTACATTGCAAATCAGCTTCAGGAGTTGAGAGATATGATCATGAATGTGCCAGGTGTCACCCCGCCTATCCAGCAGGTCTCCCCAACGTGTTACAATCAGTCTCGCTTTACTCCAGCAATTGCGCATGTCGACATCCCGAAAGGATTTAGCGTTCCTGCCATGAAGTTGTATGATGGAAGTTCTGATCCTGAGGAGCATGTCACCCACTACCAAGAAAAGATGGAGATCATTCGCATTCCGCTCCAGTTTCGTGAAGCTTTTTTGTGTCGAGGGTTCGGTTCGACGTTGGTAGGACCAGCATTGAAGTGGCTGATCCGTCAACCTCCTGGTTTTATTGGCTCGTTTGCTCAACTTGTCAACCTGTTCAACAATCAATTCTCTTGCAGCCGGCAATTTGAGAAGCTCACCAGTGATCTTTACTGTATCACCCAGCAGCCCGCTGAAGCCTTAAAGGACTATGTTAATATGTTTAATAAATAAGTTCTGGAGATCCCCAACCTGGACATGGCGATAGCTGCAGAAGCTTTCAAAATGGGCTTGAAGAAGGATTCCCCTTACTATGAGGATTTGGTGATGAACCCGTGCAAGAAGATGGAAGATATCCGAAATCGAGCTTTAAGATTTATCAGGCTGGAAGAGGACAAGGTGCAGCAGTCCAAGCATCCTGACAAGGCTTCATCATATGACCATCCTGACAGGAAGATAGAGTCGTCTCACCAAAGACAGAGCAGATCCAGACCCTACCAGAGAAATGACCATAACAAAGTCAATTGTGTGGAAGATGATGGAGATGATGATGATTTTAAATCTCCTAAAATTTCTGATTATTGTTTCTCTGTTGATGTTTCAGGTATCCTGTGTGCAATGAGCAATCTTGGAGATAAAGCAAGGTGGCCTCGAAAGACTGACAAGTCGTCCGGCTGGAGGGATAAATCCAAGTGGTATGCTTACCACGAGGATTTTGGACATCTTACCGAATATTGCATCACCTTGAGGAAAGAAATTAGTTACCTGTTGTCTATGGGACATCTTAAAGAGCTCCTTGGGAACCGCAAGACCAAGACGGAGAACAAAGAGCTCGTTGCAACCAGACCGCCATCTCCTCCACCGGTAACAAAGGTAGTTAATGTTATTAGTGGTGGTTCTGATATTTGTGGTACTTTTTATTCTGCAGCTAAGATATTTGCCAAGCAAGCTAAGGATGAGAAGCCCGAGAGATCCTCAAAGATGTCGCAGCTCACATCCCAAGATGTCATCTCCTTCGAAGAAAGCGACAGGGACAACGTTATGGATCCTTATCATGATGCCTTGGTCATTGCACTCCAGATCGCCAATTGCAAAGTCAGACGTATCCTAGTAGACTGAGGCAGTTTAGTAAACCTCATTATGCTAGATGCCTTGAAAGAAATGAAGATCCCTGAAGATAGCATTGTAAAAAGAACCTCCGTGCTCGTGGGCTTCAGTGGAGAAACCAAAAGCACGGTGGGAGAGATTACACTTCCAGTTTATGTCGAAGGTATCAACTCCATGGAGAGATTCTGCGTGATTGATAGTGCTACATGTTACAATGTAATTCTGGGAAGACCCTGGATCCATGTAATGAAGCCAGTGCCATCCACCTATCACCAATGTATCAAGATGCCGACACCCTGAGTTGTCAAGGTTTACAGTGATCAACAGTTAGCTAAAGAATGTTATATGACTTCCATGAAGGCGTCGACATCTCCTAAGATGGCATATCAATTATAGAGAAAGGCCTGTGAGGTTCTGGAGGCGAAGGAGCATGACGTGAAAGAGATACTCTTAGATCCCTTAAACCCAGATCTCAAGGTGCTGATTGGTCAAGATGTTCCAGCAGAAATCGAAGAAGATCTTGTCAACCTCTTGAAAAGCAGGATTAAAAGCTTCGCCTGGAAGCATAAAGATATGACATGCATTAGCAAAGATGTCATCACCCACAAACTCAACATTGATCCATCCTTCAGACCAATTCACCAAAAGAGACGGAAGTTTGCGCATGAGAGGAACCTAATCATTTAGGAATAAGTAGACATATTGCTCAAAGCTAAGATGATCAGAGAGGTCGAGTACCCAAGATGGCTAGCAAATGTGGTGGTGGTAGAAAAGAAGAATGGCAAGTGGAGAGTTTGTGTTGATTTCACAGACTTGAACAAAGCCTGTCCCAAAGATCCTTTCCCCTTGCCACACATTGATACTTTGGTAGATGCTACTTGATGTGTTGACTTTCTTAGATGCATATTCAGGATTCCAGCAAATCCAGATGGAGCCATCCGACCAAGAGGACACCGCCTTCATCACCCCAACAGGTATTTATTGTTATATTGCAATGCCTTTTGGACTAAGAAATGCAGGTGCTATATACCAGAGGCTGGTCAACATGATGTTCAAAGAGCAGATTGGGGACACCATGGAAGTATACATCGATGATATGGTGATAAAGTCGAAGAAAGCTGAACATCATGTCCGGGATCTTACTCAAGCATTTGACATCTTGGACAAATTCAACATGAAGCTGAACCCAGCAAAATGCAATTTTGGCATGAAGTCTGATAAATTCTTGTGCTACATGGTGACGCAAAGATGGATAGAGGCAAGCCCGGAGCAAATAAGAGCCATCATCAATCTAACGTCACCCAAATCCATCAAAGATGTTCAAAGATTGACAGGGAAAGTGGCAGCATTGAATCGATTCATCTAAAAATCCTCAGACAGATGCAAGCCGTTCTATGACATCTTGAAGAAAAATTCCAGATTCGAGTGGACTGAAAAGCATGAACAAGCCTTTAAAGATTTAAAGCTGTACCTGTCAACGTCTCCCCTACTCTCAAAGCCTCAAGAAGGTGAGTCATTATGTGTTTACTTAGCTGTCTCTGAAACTGCAGTTAGTGCCGTCCTGGTCCGTGATCAAGATGGCGTCCAGCAGCCGATATACTATGTAAGTAAAACACTGCTCGATGCTGAAACCAGGTACTCACACCTTGAAAAATTAATATTAGCTCTGATTTCTGCTTCCATTAAGTTAAGGCTTTATTTTGAAACTCATATCATTGTCATTCGTACTAACTATCCAATAAAAAGTGTAATGAGAAAACCAGAAATGTTAGGAAGGATGGCCAAATGGTCAGTTCAACTAAGCACTTATGACATCAAGTATGAGCCTAGAACAGCAATAAAATCACAAGCACTTGCAGACTTTGTGGCAGACTTTAGTCCAAGCATGCAACCAGAAGTAGAACTTGAAGTCCAACAACTTCAAGATGGGGACATCCTGCGGAAGTGGATTCTATTCACAGATGGTGCCTCTATTATGAGGGGCACATGGCTAGGTGTTGTCCTAAAGTCGCTGTTCGGTCGAAACCTAAAGGTTTATTTATATCCGCAAGCGCACGGGCTATTGTAATATAGCGGGTGCAAGTACGAGTCGATCCCACAGAGACAAGGTTTACTTTAGGGAATATTTTTGTCTTTAGAAATTATAGAAAAGATTGGGGGGAGATAAAATTTGTTTTCAGAAAAATAGAGAGAACATAAACAGAAAATACTTTAATTAAATTCTTATAAAACGAAGCATTCTCGGGATTGGAAATCATACACATAATTTTGTTCATCAAATCGTCATTGTCTTAGAGATAAAAGGTTTTCATAAAAAGCAAGGATGATACATTCGACTTGCACTACTTCTCACGGTCAAGCAAGTAGTGTTGTATTCTTCACTAATTATGTCCTAACTGTTTGAGATTTCCGTTTACGTTGTTCCTGCCCTGTCACAAACGGGCATTCCGGCTTATCTCTAGCTGACCATAATTAGTAAGAACCCTTTAAGAACGAGAGTCGACATATTTTCCATTAAAGGAACATCCCTAGGCCATTGAACTACTTTCGTGATCAATGAAACCTAGTTTCTTTATATGGTTCCGTCAATCGAGATTCTCCGCTAGGTACTTCTCTCAATTGACTGAATCATACAAATTGGACATCTCCAAAATGTAAGGCATTTAGAGAATAATATAAAGAAATTGTTTAGATGAAGAAAGAAGACAAGACTTTTCATTTTAAATGATGAACAAGTATGCTTTTGAGTTTCCAACCCCAAGAATAAGGGGGATTACTCACAAGCCATTTATAACAAATAAGCAATTAAAATAAAAGATTGAGTAAGAAAGACTTATGAATATAGAAGGCAAATGCTGGAAATGGTGCTTCACTTTATTGCTTTTCTTCCAAAGTAATTCCAAGAACAAACAATGAACTTGATCTTCAAATCTCTTTGGAAATTGTTGTCACAAGTATTTGTATTTTCTATCTATGAAGTATCAGTGTTTTCTCTCCAAAATTTCGTATCTAAGACTGATTACAAGGGTCCTATTTATAATTGGGAGGGGACTCTTCAATTGGGTGCCATCAAAAGGTGCCTTTACATCTGCAGTCACGACTTGCACGGCCGTGTCAAGGATTTTGCACGGCCGTGTACTCTTTGGCGCCAGAATTGAATTTGAAATTGGAGACTTCCACGGCCGCTCCGAATATAGCTGCACGGCCGCTCCGAGGTTGGCATGGCCAGGACACTTCAGTGCTCGGCCACTCCATGGATTTTGGGGCCAAGATGGCTGGCCATGGCCTATGATGCACGGCTGCTCCTGAACTCGCTGCACGACCGCTCCTCCTGGTATTCAGCTTTGTGTGTTTATTTTGCTTGGTGTTCCTCCATCCTTTTGGACCAATTTGTCCAAGTATCCTTTGGATATAAAAAGACCCTAAAACCTGTCTAAAATGTATGAAACATACCAAAAACGTAAAATCTAATAAAATAGCAAAAGTAAGTAAAAAGTACTAAAAACTAAATGAGAAAAGATGATTTATTTATGTAAAATTATATAAAATGTAGGATAATTGACTATATAATAGTCACTTATCAAACTCCCCCACACTTAAGCTTTTGCTTGTCCCCAAGCAAACTTAGAATGAAAATACGGAGAGGGAGAGAAAAAGCAATGATCCCTCAGAAATAAAGTAGCAAGCTCTAAATGCCTTTTTAGATAATGCCTTTGTCTTTCTAATCATATTTTGTATACCCTTAAAAATTTATCTAGGAAGGAGCATTTTGGGGATATTTTTAAAGAGATAAAATGCAAGACAATAACCTAATATAGCATATATAGAATTTCGATCAAGTAAAGCATGCTAGAAGGATAAATCTTAGATTCATTTCTTGGTAGAAGAGAAGCTTTCGCTCTTTTAGAGTGATTTTTTGGAAAAATTGAATTTATTTCTTTAAAATGTACAAGAGAAGGTATAAACATTTATTCACAAATTAGAAGTTCCCGAAGAATTGTATTGCATTCTTGAATCACAAGGGTGGAAAATGGATGATGATAGTGGAAAAATCTCATCAAAGTTAAACAAATTTATCTTATTTTTGCACGTGTTAAATTTTTGCAAAAGACCTTAGTTATTTTTGATCCTTTCAAGTAGGAGACATTGTGGTGGCGAACCCCATGTTCCTAATACTTAGATCAAGAATACTTTTGGATATTACTCCCGTTTTGGCAAGGAAGCATCGTCGCAGCGAACGCCGTGCCCCGAGTTACTTAGGAAGTAATAGGTTTCTTTTTGCTTTTAAGGATTGGTGACAAATGTCACTCTTTTTAGCAATAAGATAAAGGTGTTTACTTTGATTTGATTTGAGAAATGGAAAGATGAAATTTTTGATGAAAGGGTATGATTCAAGGGATGCAAACAAAAGGGTGCTTCTAATAAGGGAATAAACATTCAATAAAGATAAAAGATGTACAACCTTAAAGAAATATTCTCAATATTTTTTCATAAAAATGACCAAGTGTAGATTTAAAGATTCCTTCTAATCAAATGCATTTTCCTTGATGAAACTCTATATTGTGCTATACTAACTTATGATGCTTTAAATTATTTCCCAAAAATATCCCTATATTTTCCTTTTATAGATTTCTAAGTTTATAGAAAATATGAGAGGAAAGATAAATAGGCATTATACTAGGGCAAATGGCAAGCATAGAAGTAATGATTATGGATCATCATAGGGATTTATATATATATATTTTTTTATATACTATTATACATGCGTAAATGAAAAATGCAACTAAGTTAAAAAGAAAAAATTACACTAGAAAGCAATTAAATCTAATCTAGAAAGCAAGTAAAAATTTAAAACTAGAAAGCGAAAAATAAAAGGATATATATACCCCCTCACACTTGAAATGAACATTGTCCTCAATGTTTCAAGGAACAATGCCAAATCTAGGGAGGGTAAAGAGAAACTTACTAAAATGGCTCACGGATATGAAGGTGGCTGCGGAAAATCATCCCAATTGTTGACCCCGTAGTTGAAGATTGTGTTCACTTGCCTTTGAATCGTCCCCACATGATTTTGTATATCATTCCGGAAATAATGAAATTCATTGTTGAAAGTGTCGAACCGAGTCATTATTTGATTATTTTGGAGCTCGATCCGGTCAAACCTATCATTAAAATCCGGCGGCAATTGGGGTTGGTTGGGTTGATGTTGCTCTTCTTCTTCTCCTTCTTCTTCCTCTTGGTTTGCTTGACTTGATTGGCCCTCCCCATAGTTCATGGAATTAGGAAATATCCATGTTTGATGTTGGTAAGTTAGAGCCTTGGGGAGGATGGGACTAGGCAAAACAATGTAGGGCGTTTTACTCGGCCCTACCAACCAATTGTATTCTCCACGTCCTCTATCCGAGATCATTTGCATATTTCGCAAGGTTGGAATATCCAACTTTGTTGAACCCGAAACCGCAACCTCATTGTCGGGCATTGCCCGCCGAAAATGGAGACCAAACAAAGTGATGATACCTCCAATGTGAATCTCCCCATTAAAAGTTGGAGAGACGATATCACTAAACAACTCAATCAAGAAATGGTTCAAATTCACCCTCCTATGAGCCCTCACCAAACACCATAACAGAAACAACTCCTTCTTATTCACCGTGCCCTTATCTTCCCTTGCAAAAACAGTGCATGCGTAGAATCTATGCATAATCCGAAGAACGGGATGGATAATAGATGAGGCTTTTGTGGTTCTAGACTTGAAGGATGGAATTCTGGTTATTTGCTCCCAAAACACATTCTCCCTAAACTCTATGGAAAAATCAGTTTCATAATTTGTGTAGGCGGGCCAACTTAAAATTCTGTTTATGTCAAAAGAGGTGAGGTGAAACTCCTCTCCACCAAGCCTAAAATACAAATGTATCAATTGGTATGGCTCCCCCGCATCTCCACAAATTTCCGTAGTAACATCCTTCCTCATAGTGCACAAGAACTCTAAAGTGATCCTTTCATAAGTCTTTGCATGCAATTCAAGAAAACCACCACAACCAAACCCGGTGTGAAACCTTCTCACATTTGAATAGATATCTAAGGCTTTGAGGGCATCAATATCTGGAAATTGGGTTGGCCTAATCCTTTTTTGACGAAGGGCGGTGAATCTAGCCACTTCGGAAGGCTCTCTAAACTCAATACCCAAATCATTGAGTGTTGGGTTTGGATTAGGGGTAGGAGATGGTTCCTTTCGGGACCTTTTCGAACCTCTTTCAGTAGCCTTCCCCTTACCCTTCCTTCCTTCCATTGAAAATTTATAGAAATATACCCAAAAACTTAGCTAGAGGAAGAAGAAAGTAGATTACCCGGATCTGAGCATGAAAAGCTTGTAATCTTTGATGAACAGCCACTAGATACCCAAAAGCTTCTTCTTGCACCTTAATTTGGAGTAACTCTTCTTGAATTTATGAAATGGGTTGAGGGTTTTGAAATTTTCGAAATTGGGGTTTTAGGAGGGTTTTGGGATGCCTTTGATTGGGTAGAAGTGATGGACTGGAGGATTTGAGGAGGATTGAGGGTTGTATTGTGAGTAGAAATGGTGGAGGAGTGAGTTTTTAAAGTGGGTGGGGCGGAGGATTTGAGGGAGAAAGGTTGAAGATGAAGTAAATGAGGGAGGAGGGGGAAGGTGCATCTTTTGAATGTATCGACACAACTCCCCAGACGCCTTGCACGGCCGTGTCAAGGAATTTGCACGGCCGCTCCCTTTTGCTGAGTCAACCCGTTCCAACTCGATATGAACTGCACGACCGCTCCAAGAAGCGCTGCACGGCCGTGCGAACCAAAATTTCCCATTTTAATTTTTTTTTTATACCTACAAAACAGGGTTAGCACAGTAATATTAAAAATAAAAATAAAAATAAAATAAAAATAAAGCAAAAATAATCCATCGGTTACCATCCCGATGATGCTTGCTTTAGGTCCTTAGCTTGACCCCTTCCCGGTAGTAGGAGATGCATGATACTTGGTTGGCCTTTTATCATTGATAACTTGCCATTGCAATCCTTCCGGGGTAATGAGTATCTATTGCGGTAGACATTTCTTCCATCCTGATTTCTTAGTTAGAACAAGCGACCTATAGTCTTTGCACTTTCAAAAATTCGAAGTGACCTCCTTCTTTGTTCTTTTTGACTTTTTCACTGCATTGTTAGTTTTGGGACATGCAGAAATATCTAAGTCATTATTTTTATTGCAAATCAAAGGTTCAATATCTATTTCCATTCCTTCCTTTGATTTTGGTTCCTCACCCATTAAATCTTTTTCACTAGGAATCCAATTTTCTTCGCTAGGGGTGTAGGTCTCTTCATTTGGGGTCCAACTCTCTTCACTAGGTGTGTAGGCCTCGAGATAGGAATCTTCGAGAGCCGACTTATGCATACTAAATTCGACCCTTTCTTTCCCTATATTTAGGGAAAATGTGCAATTTTTTCACATCTATGATTGCCCCCGCAGTGGCAAGAAATGGTCTTCCTAGAATGACGGGAATATAATGGTCTTCCGCCATATCCAAGATAACAAAGTCGACAGGGATGGTCAAGTTCCCTACTCGACAAGGCAAGTTTTCCATAATACCAACGGGGTATTGAACGGATCGATCTGCCAATTGGAGAGTTATGGTTGTGGGTTTGAGTTCCCCTATATCAAGCTTCTCGCTAACCGATAATGGCATTATACTAACGCTAGCTCCTAAGTCAAGGACAGCGTTATCTATGTTAATTCTGCCAACACAACAAGGAATGGTGAATGTACCCGGATCCTTTAATTTCGAAGGGTCTTTATTTTGCAAAACAGCGCTTACTTCCTCCGCCAACATAACATTCTCATTTTCTTCTAGCCTTTCTTTTTCAAAAATTAATTTTTTCAAAGGTTTAACGGCTAAAGGCATATCTTCATCTTTTCTAAAATATGGAATGTTAACATTAATGGCATCTAGGTTATCAAGGAATTCATCATAATCCTTGTCTTCTTTTTTAGGGGATTCTGTCCCCAAACTAGTCTCAATCATTGGAGGGATTGGACTATGATCATTATTTCTAGGGCATTCATTTATCTTTTCTTGCTCATCCCTAGTTTTTACCATATTAACTTGCTCATTTGGCCTTTGAGGTTGACCGGGAAGACTCCCTTGTGGCCTATTCATTGGGGTAGCCTGTTGAGCTTGTTGAGTTTCTAGCATCTTATTATGCGCTGCCAAGTTATCAAACCTAGCATTAAGCAGTTTAAAACATTCCCTAAATTCATTATTGATCTTTTCTTGGGAATTTTTATTTTCCACTACAAAATCCATTATAAGATCCAATTTAGATTTAGGGGGGAAGGTACTTGCATTGTTGTTGAAATTCTTAGGTGCAAATCCCGGGGGTTGTGTAGATGGTTGCGGGTTAAGAACGTTGTTATTCTTATAGGAAAAATTGGGGTGATTCCTCCATTCGGGATTGTATGTATTAGAATACACCCCCTCTTTTTGTCCAAAAGAATTAACAAAGTTCACTTGATCGTTAGAAGTAACGTCAAGTAACTCGCAGTTATCCGTACTATGTGAGTTAGACCCACATAGTTCACATAACACATTTACACTAGCAATGGGATTGACATTAAGATTTTCAAACTTTTTCAAAAGCATGTCAACTTTAGAAGAGAGAAGAGTAACTGCATCAACATTATATTTACTGGGCGTACCTTGTTGCTGCTCCCTCTCATTTGACCATTGGTAATGGTTCAATGCAATGTTCTCGATAAGGTAGTATGCCTCATCGACTCCCTTGTTCATCAATGCACCTCCCGCAGAGGCATCAATGGTCTCTCTTGTTTTGAATATGAGACCGTTGTAGAAGGTGTGAACAATCAACCACTTTTCAAGCCCGTGGTGGGGACACATTCTGAGAAGTTCCTTGAACCGCTCCCATGCATCATACAAAGTCTCACTATCTGTTTGACAGAAGTTAGTGATCTTTGTTCGTATCTGGGCAGTTTTGCTTGGTGGGAAAAATCGACCAAGGAATGCTTCTTGAATTTGGTCCCATGTTGTTAATGAATTCTGGGGGACCGAATTCAACCATTGTTTCGCCTTATCCTTAAGAGAGAAAGGAAAAAGGCACATCCGAATTGCTTCCACCGTAACATTTTGAATACGTGTGGTATCATAGTATTCAAGGAATGTTTGGATGTGTAGATGGGGATCTTCGAAAGCGATGCCGCTGTATTGGTTATTCATAACCATATGCAATAGCTGCGGCTTTATCTCGAAGTGTGCCGCTCCGGCATTCGGCACAACAATAGGGGATCTAGTTCCCGGGGTACTTGGGTTAACAAAGTCCCTTAGGGTTCTAGCGGGTGTTTGCTGTTCTCCTTCCATATGTTTCTTTAAAGTTTCTCTAAATCTTCTTAATCTCTCGTGAAAGCTTCTTTCGGGTTCCGGATCAAAGTTGTCAACGTATGTCCGAGTCCGTTTCATAAACTATAAGAAAAACACTTGAAGAGAAATTAAATGCAACAATTTATCTAAGAGAAAGCAAAATAGTAAAAATAAAACAAAAACTAAAAATTATGTAGTAAAGACAAAAATAAAAGTAAACCGTTGTCCCCGGCAACGGCGCCAAAAACTTGTTCGGTCGAAACCTAACTGTTTATTTATATCCGCAAGCGCACGGGCTATTGTAATATAGCGGGTGCAAGTACGAGTCGATCCCACGTAGACAAGGTTTACTTTAGGAATATTTTTGTCTTTAGAAATTATAGAAAAGATTGGGGGAGATAAAATTTGTTTTCGTAAAAATAGAGAGAACATAAACGTAAAATACTTTAATTAAATTCTTATAAAACGAAGCATTCTCGGGATTGGAAATCATACACATAATTTTGTTCATCAAATCGTCATTGTCTTAGAGATAAAAGGTTTTCATAAAAAGCAAGGATGATACATTCGGCTTGCACTACTTCTCACGGTCAAGCAAGTAGTGTTGTATTCTTCACTAATTATGTCCTAACTATTTGTGATTTCCGTTTACGTTGTTCCCGCCCTGTCACAAACGGGCGTTCCGGCTTATCTCTAGCTAACCATAATTAGTAAGAACCCTTTAAGAACGAGAGTCGACATATTTTCCATTAAAGGAACATCCCTAGGCCATTGAACTACTTTCGTGATCAATGAAACCTAGTTTCTTTATATGGTTCTGTCAATCGAGATTCTCCTCTAGGTACTTCTCTCAATTGACTGAATCATACAAATTGGACATCTCCAAAATGTAAGGCATTTAGAGAATAATATAAAGAAATTGTTTAGATGAAGAAAGAAGACAAGACTTTTCATTTTAAATGATGAACAAGTATGCTTTTGAGTTTCCAACCCCAAGAATAAGGGGGATTACTCACAAGCCATTTATAACAAATAAGCAATTAAAATAAAAGATTGAGTAAGAAAGACTTATGAATATAGAAGGCAAATGCTGGAAATGGTGCTTCACTTTATTGCTTTTCTTTCCAAAGTAATTCCAAGAACAAACAATGAACTTGATCTTCAAATCTCTTTGGAAATTGTTGTCACAAGTATTTGTATTTTCTATCTATGAAGTATCAGTGTTTTCTCTCCAAAATTTCATATCTAAGACTGATTAAAAGGGTCCTATTTATAATTGGGAGGGGACTCTTCAATTGGGTGCCATCAAAAGGTGCCTTTACATCTGCAGTCACAACTTGCACGGCCGTGTCAAGGATTTTGCACGGGCATGTACTCTTTGGCGCCAGAATTGAATTTGAAATTGGAGACTTGCACGGCCGCTCCGAATATAGCTGCACGGCCGCTCCGAGGTTGGCACGGCCAGGACACTTCAGTGCTCGGCCACTCCATGGATTTTGGGGCCAAGATGGCCGGCCATGGCCTATGATGCACGGCCGCTCCTGAACTCGCTGCACGGCCGCTCCTCCTGGTATTCAGCTTTGTGTGTTTATTTTGCTTGGTGTTCCTCCATCCTTTTGGACCAATTTGTCCAAGTATCCTTTGGATATAAAAAGACCCTAAAACCTGTCTAAAATGTATGAAACATACCAAAAACGTAAAATCTAATAAAATAGCAAAAGTAAGTAAAAAGTACTAAAAACTAAATGAGAAAAGATGATTTATTTATGTAAAAGTATATAAAATCTAGGATAATTGACTATATAATAGTCACTTATCAGTCGCCACAAGGGGACATCATACCCCAGGCCATTAGTTGTGATTTTAAAGCCACCAATAATGAAGCAGAATACGAAGCCTTAATCGTGGGCCTAACCGTGGCTCTAGACATGAACATTAAAGCAATACAGGTACATAGTGATTCATTATTACTTGTCAATCATTTTAATGGTTCCTATGCAGCAAAAAATGCCAAGATGACAGCTTACTTGGGCATTGTGAAAATTCTGGCAAGCAAATTTCAAATCTTCTCTTTTGAACAAATATCTCGAGAGGAGAACTCTCAAGCAGATGCATTGGCCAATCTTGGATCAGCTTTCAAGAGCTTATCTCAGACCAATATACCAATCATACATGTTGACATCCCTGCAGTAGAAAGGTTAGAACTTTTCTGCACAGATGACGATATCCCAGATGATCAGATAGAGACATCTTGGACGACGCCAATAATTAAATATATTCAAGATGGCACCATCCCTAATGAAGAAAAGAATGCAAGAGCATTCAGGGTAAGAATTTCAAGATTCATATTAATAGATAATATGCTGTTTAAGAAATCATTTGCAGGTCCATATTTAAGATGTCTTGAAACTGACAAAGCCATGGAAGTCCTAAGAGAATTGCATGAAGGATCATGTGGTAACCATTCTGGGGGCAGAAGATTATATACGAAGGCTCTAAGAATGGGTTACTATTGACCAACAATGCGTCAAGATGCTGCCATCTTCGCCAAGAAATGTGATTCCTGCCAGAGGGATAGCGACATCTTGCACCAGCCCGCAGAATTGCTTCATCCAATCCTCTCCCCTTGGCCATTCATGAGGTGGGGAATGGATATAGTGGGAAAATTGCCTAAAGTTCCTGAAGGAAAAGTATTTTTACTTGCAATGACTGATTATTTCTCTAAGTGGGTTGAAGCTGAATTCTACGTGCAAGTTCGTGATAAAGAAGTCATATCCTTCATTAAGAAAAATATATTTAGCAGATTTGGCATCCCCTCTGAAATAATTTGTGACAACGGCTCCCAGTTCATCAGCAAAAAGATGCAGGATTTTCTTACTAGGTGGGGAGTTAAGATGGTGACATCCTCACCAGTGCATCCTCAAGCTAATGTCCAGGCAGAATCAAGTAACAAAATAATCATCAATAACCTGAAGAAGAGACTAGATCAAAAGAAAGGAAGATGGGCAGAGGAGCTTCCATTTGTCCTTTGGGCAGATAGAACCACACCAAAGAACGCGACAGGCCAGACCCCTTACTCCTTAGTATTTGGAGCAGAAGCAGTCATCCCGGCAGAAGTCGTCGTCCCTACTGCCAGATTCAAGATGTTGACACCTGAGCAGAATGATGCCAACCTGAGTCATGATCTAGATACCATTGACGAGCTAAGGGATTTAGCTAAGATCAGAATAGCAGCATAAAAAGTTTGCTAGATCCTACAAAAAAAATGTTAGATTACGGAAGTTCCAATTCGGTGATCTAGTCCTACGAAAGTTGTTTCAGAATACAAGAGAGCCCAATGCTGGAAAGATGGCTCCCAAATGGGAAGGGCCATACTTGGTTGATGCCGAAGCAGGTAAAGGCTCCTATTGGCAGTCAACTCTGGAGGGAGCAAGGATTTCCCTTAGCTGGAATGCCATTCACCTCAAGTCCTACTTAATGTAAGTTTCCATAATTACTTTACAATGCAAATAAAACCAAGGTACGATCTTTACCGTTATATTTTCAATAAAAAGTACTTATTTCTGTTTTGTTTATTTTTTGAATGATTACTGACTTAAGCATCGGAGGGGCGTTAGCTAAGCTAATGCCCACCCCTAACATGTTTCTGTTTTGCAGGAAAACAAGAAGCATTTGAATAAAACTCCTTGACAAATTAAGACGTTAGCATCCTTCCAAGAAGTTAACATCTTAAATCATGTACGACCTTTTTCTTACTTTCTGTTTAAGAAGTATTTTTATGAAGTTCTAGCACTTTTTTACTTTCTTTTATCAAATAAAATATGACATCAGAAAAGATGTCAAAATCTCTCATTAACTTGTTATTTTGCAAGAAGTCTTCAATTCGTCCCAATCCTCGTGATAACAACCGTTTTGAGACTGGCCATCTCACCTCCGTTTAAGGTATTTAATCCCTTCAAAGGTTTAAAGAAATTACTTTCTTTTGTCTCATTAAGGTTTAAGCACCTCGCCTAGAGCGCACGATGTCAACCTTGATTGATGTGTGTGGTGGGCCCGTACATTTAATATATACGAATTACCCATCTCCACTCGATCAATGAGTTTTGACCCTAAGAAATTATCAATATGGTTGTGGCATATTCCTGCCACCTAAGAACAAACGGTTATTGACATTCACATGTCAATCAAAGTAATTGCAAAGGATTTCTACATCTACTCGCAAGTTGTCACTATCAACGAAAAGGTTAGCATGACAACCTCCTAATTCCATTTTTCAAAAGGATGCTTGAGCAAAAGTTTTTCATCAAAACCCAAGCAAAAATTTTACCCTACGAAAAGCATATAAGTGTTGGACCAACCCAACACTTGAAAAGCAAATTGTCTTGGCCCTTATGGACCGATTACAAACCAAAAAAATTCAAACATTGTTTTTGGGACGCAGCCCATTTTCAAACCAAAGTTTTTAAACCAAAAGTTTTTTCAAACCAAGAGAACCAATTTCTTTTTTCCTTCACGGGGTGGCTACTGCCGCAAATGTTTTTGCTGCTCCTTCCTCAAGGATATCATCATCCTTAGCAGCTGAAGATCCTTCTCCTGCCTCCTCTCCCTTAGCATCCAAGGCCTTCAAGAGTGAACGTTGTTGCTCAACATCCCACTCTGCATGCTTTCCAGCATGAAACTCTTCCATCATTTGAACTTTTATTTCAATCATGCTTCGGCCAGCGGAGGCCATCATGTTCTTCTTCACATCTTCAATCTCTTGCAACTGGGTGTCTTGGATGGAAGACATGCCTTTCATCAAGCTCTCCACCTCATTCTGTAGATCCTCTATCTTCTTAGCCGAAGCCTCCTTCTGTTTCTTGTTCTGTATCGCCTCCAGCACCAACTTCCTATTCCTCTCCTCAAGACTGCTCATTCTTATCTTAGCTGCATCAACACCCTGCAAAAGACAAATTTGATCAAAATCTGAGATGCGTTATTCAAATAAAAATTCCTTTGAAACTCTGTTTTTTCAAAAAAACTTACCACTGCAGCTCTAGCAAGCGCCTCTTCAACGTCCACCAAACCTGTTTCATCAACGTTTATCACTTTCTTAGAACTACCCTTCCTCTTCTTCACCCTTGCTCCTACAGATGGTTGGCTGGCCTGGGTTTGCCCAACGAAATCCTGAAGGTCGTTTAAAGAAAAAGCAGCTGTAGACTTTGAAACTGTCAAAAACAGAAAACGTGCTATCAGAGGAAAGCAAAATCAAGATACAAAAAGGCAAAATTCTGTAGACAAAATAGGATCTTACCAGTGGACATCTCAGTAGATGGTGGTATCTCCTTGTCTTCAGAAATGGCTATGGCTTCAAATGGCTGAAAGGATCTCTCCTCCTCTGAAAACTCCAGCAATCTCCTCACCTTCCCAATTGTCTCGGCAGATGGTGGGAAGAGCTTAGCCTAATCAATGGCTGCAAAAACAAACAAAGAAAATTACAACAAGTAAGTGCGGGAAATAAAGAAAAATTGAAGTTTGAAAGAGGGATACCTTCCCTGTTAAATCCAGTTGCCAAGAAATCTCCTTCCTCCAAGGAATCCTTCTCAACAAAAAAGTATTTTGATTTCCAAACCCTATCGTTCACTGTTACTTTAAAAAATAGAGGGTTCATGCCAGACCTAGTTTTAAGAAGATATCTCGTAGAGCCAAAGGTTTGGAGCTCGTATACGAAGGCTAACTCCCTCAAACCTATGTCTAGCCCAAATTCATGGTTCACTCGCAGAACACAAGAGAAAATCCTCCAAACCATGGGCATCAGTTGGACGAAAGCCAAGTTAGTTTTTCTAAAAAACTCAGTTATAAATGCAGGGAAAGGATACGAGAAACCTAGAGTAAAGGGATATTCATAGAAACAGACCCATTGCGGAGATACCAAATCAGCCCTAAGAAATACATCAAAAGACCTAAAGATGGTGGAATCTGGGAAGCATCGTCGATCCTTGACAGATTCGATGAGCTCGTTGTTAAAAACACAGATTTCTTCGTCTGGTTTTACCAACAAGCCTTCGCAAGAAAAACCCCCATCCTCGTTCAAACTCAGAGGGTTTCTTGCAGCTTTGCCATTTCTTGGCTTAACCATTTTTTCAAAAAAGCAAAAAGGGGGAAAAAGAAAGGGAAAGATTTTACCTTGAGAAGAAATCACCGCCGTGAAGAAGATGGATGAAAACGATTGGAAAAGTGGAGAAGAAAGTGAAAGAAACTCGGTTAAAAACCCTAGTTCCTTGGTAGTTACGCTAATTAAGTGGGATTAAACCTCTCAACTGCCACGTCTCCCTCCGAATTAATTAACTGCCCAAGCTTCTAGAAGGAAGTAGAAAAACCGTCCTTTTAAATTCATTTAAAGACAGTTTTTGGGGACAATTGTTGTGAGTAAATTCAGGATTGCTACATCTTGAATAGTTGCCAGCATGTCGTCATCTTCACACCCGTGGACAAGGTAAAATTTACTTATATAATTAATTCATTATTTAATTATTTCTGTTATATATTTAATTACAGGTATAAAAGAACGTGGGAAAATCATATTCCATGGACCCATTTCAACGGTTGAAGAGACCAAGTCAAGATAGAGATAACAAGGCCAAGATTCTAGGAAAGTTTGTTAGAGTTTATGTTATCTTCAGTTATTTCCTCTATTTAAAGGCTCATGGCTGGAACACTAGGCACGCACTAATCACACACAGTTCACAAACACATTGTAATCCGCCATAGCTTCAAACCTTGTAATTCATAAAGATCAATACTATTGTTTGGGAAGGTAGGTACTCATAATCACCTCCCAAGGTTTTGTGCCGGCAAGATAGTTATCTCAAGGGTTTTCCTCGTTACATGATCGAGCCATCTTAGTTTCATTGTTACACCGATTATATTTTATTGCACCTTCCTCAACTTTATTTTGATTTTCTTTACTGTTGATTGTTTTTTACCAAAACAACTGTCATGCCTCCCTTTTTAGGGACAACTTGCATGGGGCTTACCTACTTACTACCCAAAATTGGATAGATAATGCCCGCGTCAAGCAACTTAAGGACTTCCTTTTTAACCACTTCTTTCATGTTAGGATTGAGCCTTCTTTGATGCTCAATGCAAGGTTTATGATATTCCTCTAGGTCAATCCTATGCATGCAAATTTTAGGATGAATTCCTTTTAAATCATCAATAGTATATCATATGGTTTTTTGGTGCAATCTAAGTCCCCTTAATAACTTTTCAGTTTCAAGAGGACTTAGCTTTGCATTAACAATCACGGGATAAGTAGAATTTGGTCCAATAAATTCATACCTTAGATTTGAGGGAAGAGGCTTCAATTCAACTTGAGGTGCCTTAACTACCTCTTTTTCATCTTGGTTGGATGGTTCCGCCTTAGTCACCAACTCTTCAAATTTAGTATCGCCACTAAACTTCGCTGCATGATTAGTATCTAAAAGCATAGTATAATTTGTAACTTCATCATCATCTACATCATGCAACGTTCTCTTCCAATCTATAAGACTTTTCTCTAGCGGGTCTTTAGATTTGGGATTCTCTAATTCCTTGCTAATAGATTCTAACACGTTAATGTTCAAGCAAGGGTTCTCAAGATTAGGACTTTTCATAAATTTTGACAAGTTAAATCCCAACTTATCATTCCCTACATTTAATGAAAGGTTACCATTTTTAACATCTATGATTGCCCCAGCTGTGGCAAGAAATGGTCTACCTAGAATTACGGGAATGTGGTTGTCTTCTTCCATCTCAAGAACTACAAAATCAACCGGGATGATCAATTTCCCGATTTGACAAGGGACATCTTCCATAATACCCACCGGATATTTAATGGAACGGTCCGCTAACGGCAAAGATATGGTGGTAGGTTTTAATTCCCCCACACCAATTCTCTTACTAACTGAAAGTGGAATGAGGCTTACGCTTTCTCCGAGTTCTAACATGGCATTATCTACATCAAATTTACCTATGTTGCAAGGAATAGAGAAAGTGTCGAGATCTTTTAATTTTGGAGGTAATTTTCTTTGTAAAACGACACTTACCTCTTCCGTTAATGCATCTGTCTCATACTCCTCTAGCTTCCTTTTGTCAGAAAGGATATATTTTAAAAATTTAGCATAAGAAGGCATTTGTTCAAAGCATCGGTAAAAGGCACATTGATGTAAATAGATTTTAAAACTTCTAAAAATTTTGCAAATTGTTTATCAAGCTTCGCCTTTACCAACCTTTGAGGGTAAGGTATTGGCGGATCAAAATTTCTAGTTATTTTAGGGGATTCCGTCCCCTTTTCGACCTCTTTATTAGTCTCAACCATAGATGGGTTTTGACTAATATCTTCCTCAATGGGATTGTTATTTTCCTTAGGAGGACAATCAATAAGCTCTTTCCCGCTTCTAGTTACTACCGCCTTAGCATGTTCATTAAGCATTTTGTTATGGGCGGCTAGATTATCAAACCTAGCATTTAATAACTTGAAACATTCCCTAAACTCATTGTTAGTCTTCTCTTGATCATTTTTACTTTTAACAATAAAGTCCATCAAAAGATCTAATTTGGATTTAGGGGGAAAAGAATTTAAATTAGTATTGAAATTCTTTGATGTGAATCCCGGATTTTGTGTGGATGGTTGTAGATTTAGATCGTTGTTATTCTTGTAGGAGAAGTTGGGGTGATTCCTCCATTCGGGATTGTATGTATTAGAATACATACCCCCCTTCTGTCCAAAAGAATTGACAAAGTTTACTTGATCACTAGGACTAGTGTCAAGCAAATCACATCTATTCGTACTATGTGAGTTAGACCCACATAGTTCACACAATATTGACATTAGCCACGAGATTGACATTAAGATTCTCAAATTTCTTTAAGATCATGTCAACCTTTGAAGAGAGAAGAGTAACGGCATCAACATTATATTTACCTGGAGTGCTTGGCTGTTGCTCCCTCTCATTTGACCACTGATAGTGGTTCAATGCTATGTTCTTAATTAGGTCGTATGCCTCATCTACTCCTTTGTCCATCAATGCTCCTCCTGCAGTGGCATCAATGGTCTCTCTCATTTTGAATATGAGACCGTTGTAGAAGGTATGAACTATCAACCACTTTTCGAGCCCGTGGTGGGGGCACATTCTGAGAAGCTCCTTGAAATGCTCCCATGCATCGTACAATGTCTCCCTTCCCATTTGACAAAAGTTAGTGATCTTCGTACGAATCTGGGCAATCTTGCTCGGTGGGAAGAAATGCCCAAGGAATGCTTCTTGAACTTGGTCCTATGTAGTTAAAGAGTTTTGAGGGATCGAGTTCAACCATTTGTGATGAATGTGTATCCGAAAATTTTCCCATTTTTTATTTGAAAAAATCAACGAAACGGAGTCGCCACGCCATTTTTATTTTGAGGGCCAAAACTTTGAAAAAAGCCCGAGATCAGAGATTTAGGTTCGGAGGTCATGTTACACGCCGGGAAGGACGTTAGTGTGCACCCGGAATGCCTCGTAAAACGAGTCTTCCAAGCTGAAAATCATTTGTGTATGTGTGTGTGTGTTTTGGCCAAAATACTTTGAAACTCAGAAAAGTAAAAATTGGGATATCTTTTTAAGACTTTAAACTGATCCCATGATTTTTTGGAAGATTTTTGGGTTGAGATTTGGTACTCAAAAGACCTTTTGAAGTTGAGAGCCATTTCTGCCAGAATGAAAAAGGCAGTGGACCTTTGATTTTGAAAATGGATTCAAGGGTCTTAAAACTTCATAATATGGATAAACTCAGAGAATGAAAGTTGTTCCAGACACCTTAAATAAGATTTGTGCGAAGGAATTTTCCATTTTGGAGAAGATTTGAGGGGTCAAAACCTTCTGGAAACCTCAGATATGAGATCTGGATTCCCAGAAGCTGATGAACTAGCCTCTGAAAGAAAATTTGAATCAACTATACCAAACCATGGACTGAGGTCTGAGAAAATTGCTACTGGACTGAGGTCTGAGAAAATTGCTACTGGACAGCAACTTCTCAAGAGAGAAAATGTGATTTTAAAGGGGGTTTTGCATCCATGCTTGTCCCCATTTCCCTAGGTTTTGGTTAGTGATCACTTGACATTTTAGTGGTGAATCAACTATACCAAACCATCGTTGTGGTACATTAGGACTAAGCATTTCATTTGCTTGGGAAGGGGATTTTTATCCTTTGAAAATGAGATTTGATGCTTGAAAATGGTTTTTAGGGTTTTGAAAATGAGTTTTCTTTGCAAGAAAGTAAGAGAACTTGAAAATAATTTTGATCTTTGTAGAAGATCATCCATGGAGATGGTCTTCCATGGTGATCTTCTTAGATCTAAAGCAAGAAGATGAAAGAACTACATTTTGTAGTTTGCAAATGCATGCATGGTTGGAGTTTGGGGTAATGAGAAGGAGGGTTTACCAATCTTCTTTGTGTTCTTGAGTTTTTGGCTTGAGTGTATGAGTGTTTAAGGCTTGAATATGAGAGTGAGTGGATGAGTGTGAGTTGGGAAAGATTGGAGAGAAAAAGGTGACAATTCTTGAAGAATTCTCACCGTTTTCTCTCTATATTTCGCCGCAGGTTCGGTGCAATTGGTGTTGTTGCTTCTTATTTTTGTGACTGGAGGGCTCAATTTATAGCCCTCTGAGAGATGCAAACCTATCCGCGCGGATGGGATCCTTCGGCGTGCACCGTTCATTAAATGCGGCTCCAAACTTTGGACAAGAGGAATATTTCTTTTGAAATTTCAAATTAACGCTTATTGTTCCCACCATTTCTATTTGTGGTTTTATTCCTTTTGTTTTACTTTTTGAGATTCTTTTTGAGGTTTAACCTTAAATAACAATGCCCATTTTACCCTCACTTTGTTAGAAAAGTTAGGATTGTTAGGAATTGTTAGAAATGTTATAACTTTCGTTTATTTTCTAACGAAAATTCTAACAAGCTCAAATTGGAGCACTTACAGTAGCCCCTCGGCGACGGCGCTTTCGAAGGAAGCGGGGTCGTCGATAAGAGTAAGGCTCCATATTTGGCGGGATGATCGAGTGATCGAGTGGCTGAACCTGTTCAATAGGCTACCTACGTATCCCAAATGGGAATCAAGCCAGTCGTAGTTCGGGTCTTCGACCCTGGAGATGATGGCGTTTTAGGTGCCTCGAACCTGATGAGCGAGTTCTGCAGTTGGTTGCTGGAGAGAAACTCTGCTGGGGATAAGAGATGACCCTTTTTGGTTGGATGGCTATCCGCTCTGCTGGGGATAGGAGATGACCATTTTCGGTCTGATGGCTATCCGCTCTGCTGGGGATAGGAATGACCATTTTTGGTCTGGTGGCTATCCGCTCTGCTGGGGATAGGAATGACCATTTTCGGTCTCTGCTGGGGATGATTGCGATTTATCGCTTTCCTAGTGATAGCGTCTTAGGTGCCTCGAACCTTGATGATGGCGTTTTAGGTGCCTCGAATCCTGGATGGTGATGGCTTTTTAGGTGCCTCGAACCTTGATGATGATGGCTTTTTAGGTGCCTCGGACCTTGGAGATGGCGTTTTAGGTGCCTCGAACCTTGATGATGATGGCTTTTTAGGCGCCTCGGACCTTAATTTGAAATGGCCTTTCGGTGGACTTCGTCTGCTGCCGAAGGAGAGGGTGACCATTTTGGTCGAGGGGCTGGACCTAATGATAGGCTACCTACGTATCCCTAATGGGAATCAAGCCCTTTCGTAGTTCGAGTACTACTCGAGATTCCGTTGGCTTTTGGGATTCCGTTAACTTTGCTGGGGATTTTGTTAGCCTTTGCTGGGGAAACTCAGACGTATTCGTCTGGGAGATCGGTCTTACGTTTGACTGCCGTTGGATGATTTTGATGAAAGATACGGGATCTCGTTATCTTTCTCAGGGAGATCGGTCTTACGTTTTACTGCCGGAGATTGATTTTGGTGAAAGATACGGGATCCGTTATCTTTCTCGGGGAGATCGGTCTTACGTTTTACTGCCGGGGGTAATTTTGATGAAAGATACGGGATCCGTTATCTTTCTCGGGGCACTCGGTCTTACGTTTTACTGTCGGGGGTAATTTTGATGAAAGATACGGGATCCGTTATCTTTCTCGGGGAGATCGGTCTTACGTTTGACTGCCGTTGGATTTTGACGAAAGATACGGGATTCCGTTATCTTTCTCGGGGAGGTTGGTCTTACGTTTGACTGCCGGAGATTGATTTTGATGAAAGATACGGGATCCGTTATCTTTCTCGGGGCACTCGGTCTTACGTTTTACTGCCGTTGGATGATTTTGATGAAAGATACGGGATCCGTTATCTTTCTCGCACTCTGGTCTTACGTTTTTACCGCCGGGATTGATTTTTGATGAAAGATACGGGATCTCGTTATTTTTCGGGAGATCGGTCTTACGTTTTATCGGGGATGATTTTGATGAAAGATACGGGATCCGTTATCTTTCTCGGGGCACTCGGTCTTACGTTTTACTGCCGGAGAATGATTTTGATGAAAGATACGGGATCCGTTATCTTTCTCGGGGCACTCGGTCTTACGTTTTACTGCCGGGGATTGATTTTTGATGAAAGATACGGGATCTCGTTATTTTTCTCGGGGAGATCGGTCTTACGTTTTACTGCCGGGGATGATTTTGATGAAAGATACGGGATCCGTTATCTTTCTCGGGGCACTCGGTCTTACGTTTTACTGCCGGAGAATGATTTTGATGAAAGATACGGGATCCGTTATCTTTCTCGGGGCACTCGGTCTTACGTTTTACTGCCGGCGAATGATTTTCTTGACAAGGGGCTGACTTTGGTTAACTTTAGTTAACTCTGTCAAGTTGGGGACTGAATTGCAGAGTCCTGGAATTTTAAGGGGCAAAAGGGTCATTTTGACCCTTGCAATCCTGTCCGCGCGGAGAGGGTTGAAAAGTCAGGGGTATTAATTAGGGCCAACGCCCTTCTCCTTCCCCATTCTGTTTTTACAGAAAATTACGAGAGAGAGAGAGAAAATCTGCAAATCCGCCATTGTTGTCCAAAAAGCTTCAAAAATTTTCCGATTTCTTCGATTTTTTGAGCAATGGAACACGGGGAAGGTGCTTTTCAAGGCCAAGGACGTGGCCCGGTGGCGGAGAGACGATTGGAGCTCGTCCGGATGAGGAGGCATTACACCCTTTCGCAATCGGTTGCGGAGGAGCATTACCCCGATGCTTGGCAACATTGGGCTTCGGATCCGAGTCTCCGAACGGTATACTTCGAATCTTTTCATTCCCTTTGTTGATTTCTTGTTTGAAATTTGAATTTTGGGTGATTTTTGAAATTTTTTTTTTTGAAAATTCGAATGATTGATGTTCTTGGCTTTGAATCTTGATTTGGATGCTTTGCATGTTGCAATGATTATGTGGGTATCCCAAAATATGCATTTTGCTTGGAGAAAGAATTGGCCTTTTCGCCATTATTTTTTTTGTAAATTCGAAAATTATGAATTGTGACTTTGATTTTTTTTTTTTGAAATTTGAATATTGCATGTTGAAAATTCGAAAATTATGATGATGATTTTTTTTTTTTGAAATTTGATTATTGATATTGATGAATGATGCAATGCATGCATTTTGTTTGGAAAGAATGGGCATTTTGCCAATATGAGATGTATGTATGTTTAGGATTTTTTTTTTTTGAAAAGTGGGACGGATTTTTCCTCCCGTTGCATGTAAGATGGATGATAGGCATGTATGCATTTTTTTTTTGAAAATGGGACGGAGTTTTTATTTCCGTCGACTTCTTGTAGGATATGCATGTATGCATTTTTTTGAAAATTGTTGAATGGGATTTGCTGAAAACTGTCTTTTCTGTGAGAAAAATGGGGCTATGTCTATTGCATGCCGTTATGCTGCCGAAATTTTCTTCTTTTTTTTTTTTAATGTATGTGTATGCTCTTTTTTTTGTGCAAATGCAAATGCAATTTTTTTTGACATTTTTTTTTTCCTTTTTTTTTTGCAGGGCGGAAACCGTTTTGTGACGGAGCAGCTGAACAAAATGAAGACTCGAGGATCAGTGGAGTCCGTAGTTGACCTGTGGGATCGGCTTCCGGATGTGGGCCGAGGAGCTTTGCCGAGTCCGAGACAGATTGTTGTTGAGACGGGGCTTTGGGAGTTCGTTGAGTGCTTGAGGGGGCTGGTCAAGTTCCCTAAGAGCAAGAGCCTGATGTTTGCTTTGGCGCAGCATTGGTGGGACGCGACCCACACCTTTCACTTCTTCCGGGCGAGGCTACTGCTACGCCCTCCGATTACGCCGCGATCACGGCCCGTCCTTCAATGGACGCAGGATTGAGTGGCGGGATGGCTACGGCGATGCGGATCTACAGTGCTCTTCGGGATTTTCCCCTATTCCCAAAAAGGGGATGGGGATGGAGTATGCCGTGGTCTACGGTAAGATTGTGGAGACCATCGTGAGTTACGAGGCCGGGAGGAGAGGATAGGCGCCGAGCGCATCGCTAGGGCCTTCTTGTGGTTTGCCTTTTCGAGCACCCTCTTTGGGCATGCCGAGGGGACGGCAGTCCTTTTGCCTTGTTGAGGTCCTTGGAGGACATGGAGACGGCCTGAGATGTCTCGTGGGGAGAGGCCGGCCGGGCAGAGCTTTACTTTGCTCTCGATAGGTACACCTAAGGCCGTGAGCTCCTTGCATCGCTTTGAGTTTGCCCCGGAGGTATAAGCTCTCTTTTGCTTTCCCCCTTTTTTTTTTTTTTTTTTGAGCACACACTTTTCTTTTGCACCGGATTGATTGGATTTTTACCTTTCGCAGTATGGGCGTTGGAGTTTTTTCACGTCACGATGTGGCGACGGCGGCGGAGTACGTCGGGCGTATCCGGCCATGCGGTCTTGGTCCAAGCATGCCCGGAGAAGATAAGCTCCAGGGGGCGTACGACTCTCAGTACGCGGATTGCCTTCCTTTGACGGAGGCCGAGACAGATGAGGGGATGATATTCTTCCCACAGGATCGCTTCGAGGTGGCGCAGTGAAGGGCGCCGAGATTTGGACTGTGCAATGGAGGATTCCGAGAGGTCTCGACCTCGCGATGCATATTATACGGGAGAGAGGGTGACGCGCCGCGCATGGCGTGAACTCGCCTTTGAGGACACCGGTGGAGCCTCCCGCCGATATGATGCACCCGAGCGATTGGTCCGAGACCTGGGATGATTACCGAGCCGGCCAGCACTTCTCGGATTTCGTGGCGACTGAGCCATATGCGACATTCGTCTTGAGGAGGCTGAGGATGCCTCAAGTTCTGGATAGAGAGGGGCTTGGGATCCCGCGGTACCCTCGGACGGATTTTTCATATATCCAGGATGGGGTCCGATTGAGGGTGCAGATCCCTCAGCCTGAGCGGCTTCCACGAGCTTTCCGGCCTCGTCCGGGTATGAAGGTATGGCTTCTCTTTCCTTTTTTTTTTGTTTCATCATCTTTAGCATCACTTCCTTTTTTGACGCTTTTGCTTTTGTGCAGTTTTCGGAGGTGGTCGTCGAGAAGCTGACGAAGCAAGTGATCGGAGCCAAGAGATTCATCAGGAGGATGGTCGCTTGCGGGGCTCCTCGTGCTAGAGCGAGGCGACCACGGCGGCGCCCGTCGAGACGGGAGGCTTCCCCTATTCGCTCGTAGACTTCTTCAGAGACTCCCTCTGTCTCCTCTCCTTGATCCCCGCGCGGTGCTGCCTTCGGATCACGTCATTCTCGGGGATCCACACGGGCAGGGACACGTTTGGCAGCATGGTGGGTCGTCTTCGTACGTCCGTGAGTCCGACACCTTCACCTTCGGATATGATTTTTCGCAGATCTCGGCTTGCCCTATCGTAGCGTGCCGGTTGGTCCCGACGAGCCTCTTTCTCGGGAGACGAGGACGATTCTCGAGCCCGAGATTTTCGGGGCTCTGAGGAGGCGGGCCGAGTCGCAAGAGGGGCCTGGGCGTACATCGGGCGCTAGAGACTCGATTGATTTTTTTCTTTTGAGATTTGAGATTGAGATTGAGATTTGTACGGCTTATGCACATTTTTTTTCTTTTTTTTTTTTTTTGGGATGTAATAATTTAGGATTTTATTGATGTTTGTTTGTTTTTTTTTGATTTTTTTTTGTACACTCCCCTTTTTTTTTGGAATTGTAAGTACCCAAATCTGGCTCATGCCTTTCGGTTAAATTTCCCGGCAATTTCGGTAAGTTTCCCGGTAATTCCCCGGACCTTCCTAGTGTTCCGGAAATGTTCTGGAACAGTCCCAAATTAAATTAAGGGCTGAAGGGAGCCTTCCTAATTAAGAAACAGGTTTTTCTTAATTAGGAAGAGGGTTCTAGAATTTGCCACCTTGCATGGTTCTAGAAATGCTGAGTCACAATGGATAATGCCGCACGGCTGCATTAGCTCGCTGTCCCTAGCCGCACGGCTTCATTAGCCTTATCCAGACTGCCTATAAATAGAGCCCTCCTCTACCCATTTCAACACACACAATCCATAGCAAGTCACCTACAAACACTCCAAATACGTGAAGAATACTGCTGAAAGCTCAAGAAGGTGAAGAAGAAGGCCAAGAAGCTCCCTCCCTCCTCCTTGAAGATCCAAGACCAACCTCTCCTCCTAGCTCCGACCAAAGAAGAAGGAAGCTATTGGTAACCTCGCACGCCCTACCTTTGCATCCTAATTGCTTTATAATTTGCTCATTGCATTGTCTTTATATTGGTTGGGACTTGGTAGATTAAAGATCCTATCTTTATATTCCCCCTTCCCCTTTGGCATGCATTAGGCATCATTTGTCATAAAAATGTAGTCTTTTCCCATAAAGGTGCATCCTTTGCACCTAAAACCCCCATTTTCAAATAAAAATGTCATCTTCATGCATCCTTTGCATATAAAAATCAAATCTTTTTTAATCAAAATGCATCATTTGCATCCAAAATCCCTTGTTCAAGCATCATTTGCTTTAAAGACCATGTCTTTACCATAAACTAGCATCATATGCTTTTCAAAATGCAATCTTTATGCATCATTTGCATAATGAATGCCAATTTCTTCAACAAAAATGCATCTTTTGCATAAAAATCAAATCTTTATGCATCATTTGCAATAAAGATTATTTCTTTAAACTAAGTGCATCATTTGCAACCCAAAAATGTCATCTTTTCATTAAAGATTCATTTTCACATACATTTCCCCCATTCCCCCATTAACAACCTAGGAATGGACCGGTGTAAAAGATCCTATCTTTACATCGTTCCTTCCATTAAAGGTTCCATATCTCATTAAAAAGGGACACCTTGAACCCTATATCTCCGATTATCGCTTAAGAAAGAGTATGAAGCATCTATATGAGCTCGGCCGTCTTAAAGCGTAGGATTGATGGGCTAAGGACCCTCCTTTTCTAAAGAACCTCATCTTTGACCAAAAGAGAGTCATTCTCTCGATCACGCAAGTCCCGAGGGTCCCGAGGTTAAAATGCGATGATCACAAGTCATAAGATGAGGACGGGATCATAATCCCAAATACATAAAATTCCAAGGAATTCCGAGCAACAACCAACAAATGGTTTGTACGTCCGGAAGACAACTTGGGACATTCCCCCCTTTTTCTCAAACACATGCACACAAGAAAGCACGCAAGCAAGCACGATTACTGAAATCTTGGGAGACTTGCTCCGGCAAGGCACTTTGGGTGAACGCCAAACGTTCTTCCCAAGGGGTAACTTAACCTCCGAACCCAAGTAAAAACCTTTTTTTCAAAGTTTTGAGGTAATCAAAATGGCGTGGCGACTCCGTTTTTTCAAATTAAACCGGATGTCTTCAAACTCGCGTGAATCCAACAAAATTTGGGCACCACATTCACAGTTTGGCGACTCCGCTGGGGAAATCCCAAAGGAGAAAAGCTTTTATTTTCAAAACAAAAAAAAATCGATACTCGGTATATAGGTGGAAACCACTTACCCTTCCTGTACACTCCCTGACGTGGGAGTTGGGATAACCGGTGGTTTAACAATCCACGTACCAGTATCCCTTTTCGAAAAAACAATTTTGAAAAAAATAAAAGAAAGCTTTTCCCTTTTGAGCGGGTTAGACTCCCATCGCCGATTTCATTAATCGTGCTTGATTTCTTTACCATGCATTACATCATTTGCATCTTGGAATCTGTGCATACTTTGAAACGGGAAACAACCCGAAAAATAGCAAAAGGAGTGGAACCTGGAAAATTGATCCATGCGGTCGTACGGCTCAATCCTCCTTGGATTCGACCGGGCGACCTCGGTGGCAATTCCACCGGGAAAAATCATGGTTAATCGCGATCCTAGCGGCTTGGGGCTACTCGGCTTCATGGCGGATCGGGGCTCCCGAGAAAATTTACGTGCTTACGTGTTGCATTTTCCCGTCCCGAAAATCATTCCTTTAAAACACATTATGAAAATCTCTTGTTTTAACTCAAAAGGAACATTTTTAGGAGACCGCACACTACGCGCACTTTGATATATCCTGTACACTTTGCACGCACGTCCTTCAAACCCGAGGGTGGTTCCAGTGCCGATCACGGACGGCCTTACGATGCTCCCGGGCGCGCACGGAATCATCCCAACCTCCCCATGGCGGCCCGGTGTCGACAATGCACGGTCAGGTGTCACACGTTTCAAAAAACCGTGACTTTTGGTTGGTTTTTGGTCTAGTCCGTGTCATATAGCCCAGATTGCATACCCACGTAAAGGTCAAGCCTTAGCTCATAACGGAAGCCAAGATTTTCGCTCAAGCGAAATTGCCGAAATTCCGACAAGGAAAAATCGGTGGGATCTTGACTCCGACATTGACTATTGACCTTGACCCGCACGGAATGCGTAAGAGTCAAGACCGAGTCTTTGCCAAAAATCAAAAGATCTTTCGCTCAGCGAAGCTACGCCAAAATTTTGACAAGGAAAAATTGGCAAGATCTTGACCGGCATTGACTTCGATTCCGACCCACGCACCGTGTATGCAACAAAGTTCAATGTGACACCGTGTCATCCGGCTTTTTACCGCCCGACCCATGCCTATTATTCTCTCGGACATTACCGAAAGTCAAAAACCGTCATTCGCTCAAGCGAAACTCTGCCAAAGATCCGTCAAGGCAGAGAGACGAGACTTTCCGGTATTGCCTTGACTATAATCCGCATCGCTCGTGCGTTGAAAGGTCCTATGACCCGCTAGACCCGATAGGAGCGTTCTTTACTCTCGGTCGGTGGGATCCGCATGCCCTATAGGACCCTCGCCCGGGGCTGTCCACCCTGGGAGGTCGAAATACAGGTGGAATACGAGGGGCTTATAGACGTAGTGACGGAACCCACCGATCCAGATCTAGAGTAGTTGTGAAAAATAAGAAGGGCGAGAATCCCTTTTCCAACCAAATAGATATTAATAAAAGACAATATTTTAAGTAAACTTGAAGATTCTAATTTGCATATTGCCCGAGCCTTGACCTAAACACCTACCCCGAGTCTAAACCTTTCCTATCCCTTTCCCGCGAAAGAAGTGGGTGAGAACACCGGGTCGGCGACTTGTTAGCACGAGAATCCTCGGACAGGTTCGCGGAATCCTTAGTTTCGAGAGTCGAGAATGGCCGATTTGACAGAGAACAGTCTTGGTTTGGGTAACCAGATGACTAGGGAAGAAGAGCTAGCCTATAACCAATGCCCTCCCCCATCTTCATATAACCCATTGCCAAAGACCGTCCCTTCTCGGTCTTCTCCAATACCCCAAGCCGTTAGGGTCCCGACACCCTCGGCTTCCTCTGCGTCCCCACGGGACCTTTTTCCTCCTTTCGGCTCGAGCCTACTTCGGAATCCCGGTGCCAATTTGACCTTTCCAATTTTGTCAACGCCTGTGAATTTGCCTACCTCTCGGACGGCTACGGTGAAGAGTCGGTCGGAAAGCGAGAATAGGAATGGATGGATTTACAGCGATGATGACAGTTCGGTAAAAAGGAATGGACTTGGAGCCAACGGAAGTGAAACCCGAAGGGCAAGATGAGGTAGAAAGCCACGAGACACGGAATAGGGGATGAAATCACTTCAAAGTGTGTCTGCGGCCTATCAAAGGCTCGGAGAAGGATGAGGTAGTGTATGAGTCCTATATCCTAGAGTTCAATACTCCGTACAAGGACTTGGTAGGTGAATGGAGGAACTTGATCGAAGCTTTAGCCAAAGAGGAAGTGGGCTCCGCCCACCGATCTGGAACATGTAAGCGTCGCCGAAGCCAAACTCTCATCGGAAGGGTGGACTCTATCCACGGTGTTAGTAGTCACTCCCGAAACTTGGTACGAAGAAGAATGTATGGATGCCTTGGAAAGAGTCACGAGTTTAGAGGCGACCCCGGTCCCCTTTATGTCCTACGATGATAATGATGTTTTCCTGGTAATCCCTAAGCCCAAGGAAGAATGCGAGATACCCCTCATATGGCGTCAAGTATCCCGACCTGCTTTTGCCCTCATTGGTCATAAGAGCCAAGGCGAAAGTTCCCACGAGAGCTACTTGTAGTGACAGCGATGAAGACACGGTCGAAGTGCCGGAAAGGACAATAGAGGAGTGGTTAGCCCGAAGCCAAAAAGCCCAGAAAATCTCTCGACGGTAAGAAAAAGGAACCCGCCATGAGGTTTGACCCCGCATGAAATCCTTATTGATGATGGAATTTCCCACTTCAGAAAATGTTTGGCCAACGTCAAAGATGCCGTCATAAGGTTGACCCCAGGAAAGAAAAGACATGCTTGACGGTGATGAGGAATGTGATCCTACTCTGTTAAAGAAGTTGCTAGGTTCGAATGAGAAAGCCATTTGCCAAGCTCCAAACTCCGGAAGTGATAATTCTTGTTGCATGCTGACTTTGAAAAGTTTGAATGAGACTGTGAAAGCTTTAAACGGAGAATGTGAAGTTGAAATCGCCGGTCAAACTCGTAAAAGGTCAAAAAGCCGGTAACTCAGGACCCGGATTCGGAAGCCGCCTATGCTTCCCGAAGCACCGTCAATCGGGATCAATCGCGAAATTGGCCATACGCGCAAGAATCCGCCTCCGACTTTGAAAGAATTGACAGAATCCTCCGGTAGGAATAATGACCAAGGAAAATCCAATGTCTATGTGATGACTCGATGCGGGCGAGATGAATGTTGAGCACCCTAAGGGTGACAAAAGAAGCACCGTCTCCGAGCCAAAAATGTATAAAAGACCTTATAAGCCGAAGGCGTAAAAGCCTCGACTCGCGATAAGCGAGGATCCAGTCCCCCTAACTCGCCTGAAGTGTACCCAAGCCAATATCTCCTTATGGTCCCCGTTGGACCTCTTCATAGCCTCATAAGTTGAAGCTAGAAGAAAGTTTGGCCAAGACCATGGTGCCCATAGATGTCACCCCTGCATGAGGTCGTCCAAATGATTGGAAATATCCACTACGGAAACATCATTACCTTCACCGACTTAGACTCCGCCAAAGTATGGGGCTAGTCATAACGAACCTCTTTACATCACACCCGCTTAGAAGAGCGTCGATTGCCACGGTAGTATTAGTCGATGGAGGGTCCGCAATGAATGTCTTGCCGCCTAAAATGATGGATTTATTGGATCCGAAGCCAACGGACTTAAAGCCTTCTAGTCGACTATTAAGGCCTATGACTCCACCGCACGATCGCTTTGGGGATCGCCACTCTCAAGATGTGGTTCGGAAAAAGGTCATGGACGTTGACTTTCAAGTTATTGATATTCCGATTTCATTTACTCACTTTGCTGGGACGGCTCGGATCCACCGTATAAACTGGGGTAGCCTCTACTTCGCATCAAACCGCTGGGCCAAATTTCACCGAGTGATGGAACTATCACCACCATTTATGGAGATAGTGTCACGGTAGAAGGAACCAAAGACTGGGGATATCCCGATATCGAGATCAAGCACGATGATGAAGGGTTAGCATTGACCGGATTCTCCGTAGCCTTCTTCCAA
The DNA here is from genome assembly GCA_022495995.1 of Adenophora triphylla var. japonica. Lineage (NCBI taxonomy): Eukaryota > Viridiplantae > Streptophyta > Magnoliopsida > Asterales > Campanulaceae > Adenophora > Adenophora triphylla. The sequence continues at coordinate 457,713 of JAFEMH010001505.1, forward strand.
GGCACAAGTGTGTTGCACCGACCTCACCACTACTTCCGATAAAATCCCTCCCCGCCATGAGAATGATGCAAAAATGAGTTATCTTCCGGGACTTGGATTGGGTAGAAGACTTCAAGGTCGTAACACCATCATTGATGTGAAGGAACAGACTACCGTATATGGCTTGGGGTACAAACCGAACTCTCAGATGCCGAAAAGCTAAAGGCACGAAAGGTGAAGGGGTCCACTCCATCCTTACCGCCTCTCGACCCATTACTTTACAAAAGGAGGGACACAATATGATGAAAGTGATCGCGCATCTCCTTGCGTTAAAACCCTTCTAGAGAACCTTGAGAAAGTTAGGGGAAAGCCAACCAATCCCGTTCAAGAATGTTCCTTGATTTGCCGTATATCCTGGGCTACCACTACCGTTCGTAATGAGTACGTCTTCAAAGGAAATCCGGCCGGTCAAAGAGTCAAGATCCGGACAATGGACTTCTCCGCCTTTGAGTTAGCTCTTCCAAAGATCAGCCCAGATAGAAGCCGCCAAAGAAGGAAGACAACAAGGGGGTTTGCAAGAGTTGTTTGACGAAGAAGCACAAATCCCAGACTTAATCGACTTCGCCCGTACGATGAGATAGTTGCCGTTATTGGAGACGATGGTGAAAGTCATTTTGATCCTCGGCACTTTGGTGACTAAGACAGAATGCCATTCAAGAATTGGGAGACATTCTCGTGGCCGATAGCCGCCGACAAAGAAATGATCACGAGCTTGGATTGGTACCCCGTCCTTCTCAACCCGCCGTGTCAAACACCCCGTTGTCTATTCGCCGAGTCGTGAATCTTTGAATTCCGGGCCCCTCGTAGTCATCCGAAGGCCTCTACGCCCGAGGATTATGAAAATGTAATCGATGTCATCTTTCCCCTTATTTTGAATGAAATGACAAATCTTTCTCGATTATCCTCTTATTGCCAACTTAACAAATGATAAATTAACTCAAAACTTAACAACAATTAATAATGAATCATTTGAACAAGATGCAAACACACTAAACGAACAATACATTAAAGAAATCTTTAAGCGTGTTTCGTAAAAGAGGAAAACCTGGCCCAAGCCGCCGAGGAGGTTTTGATAAGTGTGAACTTGGGTACTATTGAGGAACCTAAAGAGACACAGATTGGAAGCTTCTTCCAAGGGGTTGAAAGGGACAGATTGATCGAGCCGCTCGTAGAATACGTCGACGTGTTTGCATGGTCATACAAGGATATGCCGGGGCTAGACAACTTCGATAGTAGAACACGTAATCCCTCTAGCACCAGATGCTAAGCCGCAGCGTAAACCGAGAAAGATTAAGCCGGAATGGTCTCTACAGTCAAAGAAGAAATTGAGAAGCTACCGCGGGTAGGTTCATCGTAGTCATTGAATACCCGACATGGTTGTCCAAACATCGTGACCGTAACCAAGGCCAATGGGAAGGTGCGCCGCCGTGTGGATTTCCGAGATCCGAACAAGGCCACCCCAAAGACGACTACTCCTCTCGCCAAACATAGACATCCCGGTGGACTCCACCGCCAACTACGAAGTCAAATCCTTCGTTGATGGTTTTCTGTGCTACAACCAGATCAAGATGGCCGAGGAAGACCAAGAAAAGACAGCCTTCACCACACCACGGGAACCTCATCAAGAGTACAAGAATGCCATTCGGGCTCAAGAATGCCGGGGCTACTTACCAAAGGGCAAAATGACACTGCGCTTTTTCATGACATGATCCACAAGGAGATTGAGGTCTACGTAGATGATATGATAATCCACTCCAAAGGAGAGGGTGGGGCAAAGACTTTGTTGACCTACGAAAATTCTTTGAGAGGTTGAGACAAAGATTCCATGAGACTAAACCCCGCCAAATGCACCTTCGGAGTGACAAGGGGAAAAGTGCTTCGGGTATATGGTCACAGAGCGAGGTATAGAAGTCGACTCCCGAAAGATCAAAGCCATCATGGATATGAGGCCACCTCAAACCTGCATGTAAGTCAAGAGCTTCATGGGTAAATTGCAAGACATCACCAAGCTTCGCCAATCGCTGACCACTATGTGCGAGCCCATCTTCAAGCTCATGAAGAAGAATGTGGACACGTAATGGACCGAAGAATGCCAAGATGCCTTTGACCAGCATCAAGGCATACTTAGTACATCCCCCGTACTATGCCCCCACATAGACGTAAGCCTCTTCCTCGCTTCTATCTCACCGTCATACACGGCAGCTTGGGGCTATGCTGCTGTCAGAAAAGAAAGACTCCTCGGGTAGAAAACGCCATTTACTTTGTCACCCGGAAGCTACAAGGGAGCGAGCTCAATTACTCAAAGATGTGAAAAGACCTCAGGCAGATCGGGTCTGGGTAGTCGGCAAATTGAAGCATTATATGCAAGCCCACCCCGTGGAATTTGGTCTCGAAAATGGACCCCATCAAGTACATCTTTGACAAGCCTTCCCTCTCGATGCGTTTAGCGAAGCGGTCCTTCTTCTTGCGTATCACGACATCAACTATGTGACCGTAAAGGCCATCAAGGGTCAAGCATTGTCGATCACCCGCGAACTTCCCAAGCAATGAAGACAGAGGGCCCGAACCCCAATTCCCGCATGAAGGGATCTTTGCGCTTGAGCCTCGAGAATAGATGGCAATTGTTCTTTGACTGAGCCGCTAACAAAAAGAGGAAATGGTGTAGGAATGCTATTGGTCGATCCGAAAGATGAGCATACCCCCATAGCCCTCAAGTTGAACTTTCCCGCCACGAACAATGTCGCGAGTATGAAGCCCGCATTGCCGGTTTGGAGGCCGCCTTAGAAAGAAATGTCAAGGAGCTCAAGTTTACTGAGACTCGGCCCTCGATCATCAACCAAGTCTCCAACAAGTGGAAGACTCGTGGACCCTAATCCGCAACGGTATCATGCCCATATGGAGGAGTTGATCGGACAGCTCGTAGAAGTGACTTTCCACTACTTGCCGAGGGAAAAGAACAGATTCGCAGATGCCCTAGCTTACTCTAGCCTCATTGGTAGAGATCCCCGAGGGAAAAGCCATAAAGCCCTTCAGAGCGGGTAAGAGAAGCCCCACCTTCTCGTTGTGAAGTGGACCCTGGGACCCGAGCCTATAAAGGAACCTTGGTACAATCGTATTTACCAATTCCTCAAAGACGGAGAGTCGCCTTTCGAGACGAAGAAGGTAGACCAAAAGAAGGTGTCGTAGCCAAAAGCTTGCGAGCCCTCGAAAAGGTTGGCCTCCCATTATGTCATCCTAGAGGCAACTCCGTACAAGAAACGCTATCAAGGACCACTCCTCTTATGTGTCACTCAAGAAAGAGCTGTGAGAGTTGATGACCGAAGTCCACAATGGTCCTTGCGGTCCTCACATGAATGCTGCAGAGCCCCGATGCAAGCGATCCTCGTAATGGGTTACTACCGGATCTCCATGGAGACAAAGATCGCGCCCAAAGCACGTCCGAACCTCGCGACAAGTGCGCGCCGGTTTGCCAACCTCAACCATCTCCCCACCTCATGACCTCGTACCGCATGACGACTCCTTGGCCGTTTGCAACTTGGGGCATTGACGTGATAGGGAAAATAGCCCCGACAGAAGCAATGGGCACGAGTTCGTGTTGGTAGCCATCGACTACTTCACCAAGTGGGTAGAGGCCAAGTCCTACAAGGTCCTCACTTCCAAAAGTGGGCCCAGCTTCATCAAAGAAAACATAATGTGCGTATATGGGGTGCCCAACGAGATCATTTCTCGATAATGGGTCACACTTCAAGGAGACTGCGATAGACCGTCGTCTCTAATTCTCGAGTTACTCGCCACAAGTCGTCCCCGCATGCACTCGACCAACGGAGCCGTGGAAGCCGCTAATAAGACACTCGAGCGGATCATCCGGAAGATGGCCACCCGTGGTCGTGATTGGCCCGAAAAGCCGCACCTAGCACTCGGGCTACGTAACGTCCGTCGTAATGCCTACAGAGAAACTCCTTTGCCCCTAACTTACTGGGATGGAAGCAAAGTTACCAAGCTGGAGTTGGAAATCCCGTCATTAAGGGTCCTCCCGGAAAACAAATGTCAACGAAGTAGAATGGCTACGAAGCCGGCATGATGAATTGGCCTTGCTCGATTGAGAGAAGGCTCAAAGCCATGGAGCACACCCGAGCCTACCAGCAGGCGAATGGGCCGTAGCGTTTGATAAGAAAGTCAAAGCCGTAAACATCAAAGAGGGCGACTTAGCGCCAAAGTAAAGCCCCTACCGTAGACAACCCCCCCGGGAAAATGGGAACCCGTTTGGATCGGCTCCTTATGTAGTGCGTAAGATACCGTCAGAGGAGCAATGAAGCTTCGCAGACTTGGATGGCAATCCCTTTGTCCACCCTACCAACGGTGATAAACTCCGAAGATACTATGCCTAATAAAAAAATAAAAAAAAAAAAAAAAAAAAATCTTAGTGCAAAAAGAGTAATACCCAACTAGGCCGAAAACCCCAAAAAGGGCGGTCTAGGCAAAAACAGGTTGCACGAAAAAATAATAAAAAATAAAAAAAAAAAAAAAAAAAATCTTAGTGCAAAAAGAGTAATACCCACTAGGGCCGAAAACCCCAAAAAGGGCGGTCTAGGCAAAAACAAGTTGCACGTAAAAAAAAGAGACTTAGTTTTGTTAGTTCACCGTAATGAACTACGAAGACCCGAGCCCCTTAGCCTTTCTTGTAAAAGGGGAACGTAGGGCACCATATATGGTTCGGTCTAAACAATAAAAAAGGGCAATAAAGCTTCCATAAAGTGCGTCCTTAGCAATAAATAAAAGGGTATTTCGCTTTCATAAAACGGGTCCCAAGTAATAAGACATTTGAATTTCCATGAAACATGTCTTGATTAATTTCTAAAATAATATTTCTTGTTCATTACAAGTCAAAAATTTCTTGATGAGTTCAAGCACGGTCTACCTCTTGACTCGCTTAACCCGCTAAAAAGATCTAAAATACAATAAAATGCCTAAATAAACTAATGTGTTTGCAAATGGCAATAAGAGGATCTTGAGAAAAGACTTGTCACGTCATTCGCCGAGTCTTCTTCGCCTTCTTCCTTTTCCTCGGCCTCGTCGAGTCTCTCTTCCTTTTCTTCTCAATAATGTCGGTATCCCTCATCCCGACCTCTCGGTATCCTCACCGGAGCCTCTACCAACCCCCGTGTCAATAAGCGCTCTCTCTATACGAGCACGAGTCCGTATCTCCTCCCTCTCGAGACCTCTGGGGTCAAATGATAAACCTCGGACAACCTCTTGTACCGAGCCTCCATGTCCCTCGACCAAGTCACTCCGACTTGGTTATGGCAACTCGCCTCTTAGCCTCTGGCCCTCCTCGTAGTCCTACTCGAGTCGTGTGGTCATCCCCCAATAAAACTCGCGCGTCTATCCTCCAAGATAACCTCGAGTCGCTCCCATCTCCCTCTCTCGTACCGGCCTCCAAGTAGACAAAGTGGTCAAGATCGTGCTCTTCCCCGCTCCTAAAGATAGCCCCGTGTGGGAAAGCAAACAGATGTCCAAAGCCTCGAGAAAAAGTGAAGCCGGCCGGGTCCCTCATGTCTAGAGTATCACCTCCATGGTCCGGATGTCCTCCCGCCACTCAAAGGCTCCTCGTAAAGCCCCAAACCGCTCGGATACCAAGCGTGGTATGCAAGGATGACCAACAGATAATCCCGGAACCCTCACAAAGATAAGA